>CATIWO010851788.1:0-11974 GCA_949673435.1 Macaranga tanarius | reverse complement strand
TATATATGACTAGAATTATTAGACAGGAACGAATATTACAATTCTTGTGATAAAAGTGTCATAATGACAGTTGAGTGTAATGTGATGCGTCCCTCAGCAGCTCAACTTAATTCAGTGCAATTGATAGTTTCAAGCGAAAATAATGCTCGAGAAAATTTGAATTTATCAATCAGTTTACAATCATATGAAAATTTTTATCAATGGCATCAAAGAAAACGATGAAGAAAGCCTCTAATTTGATCAATAAAGGGCGATCTAGTAGGAATAATGTGACCACAGTCATGCTCGATAATAACTGAGGAACCCTCATCAAACATGGAGGCAAGGTCTCTGCTTGCATGGTTTGCAATCTGCCTGTCCTTGCCCAAAGCACTTCCAAATATGTGAAGCGAGGGGCGGTTGATTGATCCACGCTCCATTTCTGCAGGTTGAAGAGCGAAACCAGAGCACAGAATTGCAAATCTGAAATTGATTTCGTTCTTTAGTCTCCCATCTAGAGCACAAACTGAAGCTGCCATTGCTGCCCCCTGTGAAAAACCTAGGATCCCATCAAAAGGCCCTTCCTGAGAGAATACAGTCCTCAGATATGCAACTGATGCATCAAACCCCTCAGTTTGCTGCTGATACTGGAGGGGATCAAACAGACCATCTGCAACTTTCCATTCAGTTTCACTCCTCCCTTTGAAATCGGGTGATATCAACCATGCAAACTTCCTCCTGCAATTTTCTTTTGGAGGATGAATTTCGGGTGAAGGAAATGATGACGCATTATTTTCCTGTGCTTCTATTGCACAAGGTTGGTAAATGAAAGGCAATTCATGGGGCGCGTCAATAAAGACAAGCTCAGCAATGTTTTTAAGTTTCTTGGCCAATGATGCAGTTCTTCCTTTGAAACCGGAGGCATTCTGCCGGAAGCCATGCAAGCATAAAATTCTTAGTTTCCTTGGGGGGTCTGTACCTGTTTATCAAAGAAAATAACGACATCAAGAGCAAAGAAATTTGGGATGAAATACAGAGAGAAACATGTAATAGAAACCAGAACAGTTCATAATTAGAAACTTAGCACTATCACTCATTAATATATTGGTTAATCTGATAGTAAAATAATCATAGTGGTACAGATACAGACCTTACCCTGTCCCAGCTGTGGTTGACACAAGAGTGCAGCATCTGATGAAATGCGTTTGAACTCACTTTCTTGCATTGTTTCTTCTGGCTGGCCATTTTCAATTGATGAAAAAGAGCCAACCACCTTACCATGATTCTGACATAGCTCACAAACATAAACAGCTTCCTTCATCTGATCATCCAAAATAATAAAACTTACAAACAGGAACCCACAGATAGAGAAATCAACAAATTGAACAGAAGCAAAATTAGTTGAAAATCACTTAGCAACACAAGCATCTGGGGCAAAGTTCAGAAATTGGACAAAATGGTGCTACTGCCACCTTATTATCTTTGAATCTTCCGATGGTCAAGTTTTGACATTCATAAGACAGTCTTTGTCAATGCATACCTGACAACTGTCACAGACCAGAACAAGCATTCTACAATAAGAGCATCTGCATCGTGAAGAATAGTCATCAAAGGACATGCCACAAGTAAGACAGGAGCCCAAAATGTTCTTATCTGAACTCCCAACAGAAATCCTACAGCCAAACAAATTTAGAAATTAGGACATAAAAATTTGCATATCATCCATCACAGATTTCCAAATCTTTATTTTTACTCCGACACCTCACCTCTTTGCTCCCTCAGATAAGGAAAAAAAAATGATCATCTAAGGTTTCGCAAAAGTCTAATAACCATGACTTTCTAATCAAGTGAACTACAAATGCTGTGTTAACTGAAAAACACACCAACCCCTGAATTAGCTACTAGAAATAGTAGAGAGACTGAGTAACAATACCTGTGATCAAACACAAAATTCTTTCCTTTGAAAAAGCCACCATCAGGGAAGTGTTCCAAATAGCGTTGTATTCCACCAAATAACTGCAGCAGAGTCACATACCCAAATATTATTATCGCCATCAACAGGGATTAATGTTACTTCCTTATAACCATATTAACAAACTCAAAAAGTATTGAACCCTACCTAGTTTAAAACACTCACCTGAAATACATTTTCAAATCCCGCTCCTTTGGACTTGACATATGCTGATGCCATCTCACACCTGATTCCTCCAGTACAATACCTACAACACAACCCGCCAAAACAAATGAAGCTCAAATGGAGCTATAAATGCATCAACGAAATAAATATATAAAAACTGAAAAATATTTACAAAGAGAATTGATCAATAATCATATAAGAACTCACATGAGAACCTGTTTTCCTCGCAATCGTTCAGAATTATCATCTATCCAGGATGGCAGATCACTATACTGCCTAATTCCAGGGTCCAAAGTTTCAACAGCAGGCATCTGAAACTTCCCAATTCTTGTCTCGTACAAATTTCTTGCATCTAATAGGACAAGTCCTCCATTGGAAGCCGAAACTTCTTTCTCTACTCAACATGGACAGAGCCATCCAACAAAATTCAAATTTATAACCATTCTGATCAAATAATGAAGTATACAACAAAACTAAATATTGAAAATACAAACACTAAAAAAAAAAGCCATAAAGATATTAACTATATATAATATTACCGGCATTTTGAAGAACAGAGTGGAACTCAACCGCAGAGAGATGCTTTCCAGCATTTGAAACATCAGGTGGTTTCAACAAAGGATAAGAGCTAAATGTAACCAATTCCTACCAGCAAAAAAAAATTAAAAAACGAAAACAATATCAGCAGCATGATCACAAACGACAACAATTTTAAGTGAAAATCACAAAGAACAGTGATAATAACAGGAGAACCTTGACAATGCGAATGGAGAGAGAAGTGAAGCCGCACTCGCATGCAACTTTATCGTTCAAAGGATAATGAGAAGACGCGAGCTTGAAGTCAGTTCCGTCGAACAAACTAATGGATTTCACCGCCGCTATATGCTTCTTTAGCGACGACAATAAACCACCGACCTGAAGAACAGAAAAACATGAAAATTATAAAAACCGAAAAGGAAGAGCATACTGTAGCATAAAGTGAGGGTTAGTGTAAATTACGGTGACATTGACGCCGTGGGAAGAGAGGCGGACGCGGCCGAGGAGTGAGAGGGAGGTGCAATTGGAGTTGTAGAAGGAGAGGAGAGAATTAAGATCTGGAATTAGAGCGTACTTGTAGTAGAGAAGTACACCGTACCGGTTATCGTCTTGTTCGTGTTCTTGATCAGCCATTGTTAGGGTTTAGAGTCGAGGTTTGGCTGCAAGTAAACGAAAATAAAGGGAAGTTGGGGACTGGTCTACCGTTAGGATTTTCTGTTAATTACACTTTTGGTCCTTGTATTCTGAAATTAATAAATTTTAGTCCATGTTCTTGGTGGAAAGTGGTTATATTTGACTGATTATAATACTTTAAAAGGGAGGGATTATGTTAAGCTTTGGTCAAATTGATGTTATACCAAAATAATCAACGAGTAAATGATTGAAGAACCAGCAAAATATTATCATTTGATTTCTTCAATTATATCCTAATTTGAAGAATTATTTTGTTCATAGAGAGACGTTCATGATGCACTCATTGGTTCAGATTCAATGCAAATACAGTGAATCAACCTCTCCATGATAGACTCATTGGTTCAGACTGAACACTACCTGCAAAATGGAAATGTCTTGATGTAAAGCAGCAATGCGATTACCATGATAAGGAATCACGTCCTCGTTGATGCCCTTATATAATTAGGCCATTTTCGACTCAACACTTCCAACTTGTTTGCAGCGAGTGCATAAAAAAGTCCATGACAAGAAGAATCCACAATAGTCATTTCATTGGGACATAGCTAATTTCACATCAAGCCAGGAGCAAATTCCAATTTTCCTATGAAATATAGGAGTAGAATCGAGTAGAAAACTTCAAACTGAAACCTTTGACAACTTTTGACAGATTCCATAAATGAATAAGAGGCCTATGTGCCAGACCAAAAAAAACCCTGACCCTTGTTGGCAGCAAGGAAAAATATAAAGTTCAACATCCCAGTAGAGCATAACAACTAAAAAGCTATGGGATTAAAAATTTAAAATAAAAAAAAATCATGGCCTCCTGCCATTCATAACTTCAGCCAAACTTGAAGCCACCCTGTGGAGCAGTCGGCTGGTTGGTTCCAAAGCCAAAACCTTGCTGATTTCCATCCCCAACATCTTGACCATTCTGTTCCTCTTCTTCCTCAGCCCAGTATCTCTCCAAAATCTTCACAGCCTTCTCATAAATTTCATTATTGTCATGGGTCTGCAAATTCTCGATTTTATCCAGTCCATCGCATTCATCGATCATTTGTGCATACACATTAACTCCACCATTCATTCCCATTTCCTTGTCAGCCTCACCCACCTTTAGAATGTTCTCCAGCCCCTCAAGGCAAACAGTTACAATCCTGGGGTCTGGACAAATTAGAAGATCACAAAGAGGCTTAATGCAACCTTGGTTTACGAGAAACCTGCAACACAAATATATAGTACCAATGTAAGGATTTGATCACCAATCATCATGCAGTAAATCGTGCAATTTAGGTACGCTGGCTTCAGCTTAGAAGCCGCTTTAATTGAATGCAACTCTTCATTGAGAACATACCATATGCATTGCTTAGCAGCAAAAAGAGGGGGAAAAAAACACAAGCAAACAAACAAACCAAACATAGATCTTTATAGCCACAGTGAAGCAACAATTTTCATAACTCATTTATAACCAAATAGTTTCATCACAACCACAATGCCACAGTTAGACAGTTGACCACATGATTGAAGCAGTACTTGTGTCCTTTTGTGCATAGTAAATTTATAACCAGGGATGCATGAAATCCAAAGAATTCATAAATTCGAGAAGTATGAAAGAGAGAGTGCACAAATGTAATATAGAATTCAGATCAAACAGATAAAAATAACAAGAGTAGAAAAAACATACTGAATCTGTTCATGCGATCCTCCAGATGTTGCATTTGAGAGAGCCCACGCAGCCTCCTTCTTGATGTCAAACTCTGCATGTTGGAGAAGGTGTACAAGGGGGAGGATAATATTGGCCTCAATAACAGCCTGTTAAACAAAAACGTAACAGTAATTAGAACATGTTCCAAGTAAAAGCATATTTGACAGAGTAGGAACAAAAATTTTTCCAACTACAATTGACATTTAAATCTTCCCAGACTCTCATGTTTCCTATAGTCAGTTTAAAACACAGAATGATTTAATCAATTTAGAATTTGTCAAAAGTGATTAAAGTTTTATGGGGATCTAAATAGCCATTGACCATTAGCAATTTTCTTTCCTTGATTTATCTCCTGGATGGCAGACAACCCAAAATTCACAATTCCAAAAATATAAAAGAAAATGGTGTGAAAATATTGTCTCGGAATAAAATTTAAGTTTACGCCTCTACTTTAAATAACATATACATACAGATGAGGGATTCCAGATCCTTAACAATTGTAAAAAAAAATTTCACAGTTACCATGAGAAGCTGTCTTTCTGTCTTCTAGCCCAATATATTATAATTCAATATGGACCAAAAACTTTAGATATACAGATAACAGATAGCTTATTTTCTATTCTTGACATACAATCGAAACTATTCATGCAAAACTTACAATTACAATTTATGGTATATGCCTGTATTTGACCCCTAAGATCAAACTTTTTATACCCACTATGAGAAGTGTCTTTCAATATTCTAATCTAATGTACTAGAATAACTAAGCTCCATAAGGATCAAAAAAATATAGCTATATGAATACCTGTATTTGAGATCTATTTCCAGCTGTAATATTTGAGATTGTCCAACAAGCTTCTTTCTTGATACTTTTTTTGTGATTTTGCATGAGCAGTTGATGCAGGCATGGAAGAGCTTGATTGTCAATCACAAACTGAAAATACACATATAGTGGTTATACAACTGTAGCAAAAAGAAAGAAAACAGAAACACATAACCTGAAATAGGCATAGACATGCAGTTAACTATGAAGATATTTCAACTAATCACTTAAATGGTGTTAGTCTAGTTGATAAAAAGTGTGTCAGTTAGTCTAGGTGATAAAAAGTGTGTCACACTTAGTGTAAGCTCAGAATCTCATCAAACCACATTGGACACAAATACAAGTATGGGAACTACCTGAGTCTGAGCATCATCGCCCGTAACTATATTTCCCACTGTCCGAAGAGCAGGTATCAAAACTGTTGGTGATGGATGACTGCATAATTAAACACAGTTAAGTCAGCAAACCTAGTTGGACAGCTGCAAAACCTAAATAATATATGCCTAGCATAAAATAGGCAGAGAAAAAAATTGACCATGTAATTGCTGAAATGGGATAATAAAATATAGATGAGTTACAGTTACAGCACACTTGAAAAATAAATGCAGAATATAAGTGAGAAAGGAAACTTACAGTAGAAGCTCCACTAGCCGTTGACAGACACCAGCCTCAATCACAGCTTGAATTTTATCATTTGGGCCATCCGAAAGATAAGATAGGGCCCAGCAAGCATCTGTTAGAACTTCTTCATCATTCAAGTGGATTAGTTGCCTGAGAATTGGCAATGCAGGCTTGACCTGACACAAGCCACAAAAAATGTCATAACCACAATCGAATTATCCCATGCCAACTATAAAGTTATAAATTAAAACTTTCTATCAAACTAATGAAAATCTAAAATCATCTCCCAATTTCTTACCTGTTCAAATGGCGTTGGTGGCTTGCCACGGCAGAAATTGGATAATGTCCAGGTAGCATTGCGAAGCATGGATAGTTTTGAGAGTTCATTCAACTGAGCCAGCAATGGCATCAGAGCCCCATTACTAAGAACAAGGTCCCTGCAACTTGGAGAGTCACCAGCAACATTACCTAAAGCCCACACCGCCTAATCAACAACATTAAAATTGAAACAAATGTTAGCAGCCAAAACAAGAAATAGAAGTTCTCAAAATAGCAAATCTGAAGAGGACTATTTATGGGATGGAAGGATGAAAAAATATTTTCCAGAAGCAAAATTACTAACTAAAAGATTAATACTTGAGGAAGGTCAGGAGAAATGAGTTCATTAAAACACAAGACTTCTGTACCGCCATAAGAAGTCATCGATAATACTGCCTTTCAAACTTATCTTGATCCTAGAAAGACAAAAATGTTTTATGACACCCTTAAGTTACAAATGAAGTTCACAAATGAGGAGACAAACACCAACCTGCTCCCTAACGTCATCACTTGTGGAACCAAGAAGCTGAACAAACATAGGAACTGCATTATGCTCAATGACAACACGTGTATGCTCTGATGTCCCAGATGCAACATTGGTCAAAGCCCATGCAGCCTCGAACTGCATATGAAGACAAATTAAGTTAATTCTTATAAATGATTACATTTCTCAAGCAAATTAATTTACTAGAACAAAGCTAGTATTAGTTCAAGCAGTTCATACTTGTAACTGTGGCAGATCAAGCCTTCCAAGAAACTCCACAAACCGTGGGACAACACCTGCTTTAATTACTTCATCAATGGGAGGACTGCGTTCTACACAAGCACAATTATTCAGCAAAAAGGAAAAAAAATGAAAAATTCAAATACATGCAGCATACCCTTTTGCATAAAGAACATGAAACAAATTGAGTACATACCAATTGATAATAACTTCCTAAACTGAGTGGTTGCTTCCAACTGGGAACTGGGATCATCAGACCACACTCCTTGAACCATCACAGGAATACTCTCTAACTGTGACACAACCACACAAAGTAACATACTTTAACAGAAGCCCAGCATCATTTTCCAATACTAGAGGAAAAAGTCCATCCATCACTCATCAATACTTTCATAACACTGTTAATTTCAATTCAGGTGATGACGGTTTAATCAAATACAAAAAGCATTACTTTGCAAAAAATAAAAATCCATTAAAACATTCAAATAAAAACCTAAGACCCAAATTTTTTTAACAGTATTCCACTAATCGCCGAGATTTACTAATTAAAATGTTGATCTTTCCTCATTAATTTGATAAGATGCTAGAAAAAAAAAATTAAAAAAAATCCGAAGCAGTTAAATCCAGTTCCGATTCAAGTTTTTAACGGAATATCTAATTTTTCCTAGCCACATTTTCTCGGCAGCCAAACAAAATCCATGCTTCGCCAGAATCTTTTTCTTTTTTAAAAAAAAAAAACAAAACAGAGATCCAGAGAATTAAGCGAAATTTTTGATTTAAAATTAAGTACCCGCTTTTCAATAGCGGCGGCATTTTGAGAAGTATCGAGCAAATTTTGAGACTGAAGCAAAAGGCCTTCTCTTCGCTTCTTCAAAAGATTATCTTCTCGCTTATTTTTTCTGATCTCGACAAGATTGTCTTCTCTCCTTCTTCTCGCTTCATCCGCATCTACACCCGTCTTGTAGGATTTCTTCCTGACCTCGGTTCTTGTGGTCGGCCTCAGCGACATTTTCTCTGCCTTCTGTTTTTTTTTTTTTTTTTCTTTTCTAAGAAAGAGCTAAATGCTGTGTATGTGTTTGAGGAAACGTCACAATGAAACAGGGTAGCTTTGCTTCAATGCGTTAGATCTTTAGACTTGTAAGGACTTGATTCGCCTTTTTCTCCTTTTTTTTTTTTTTCTTTTTTCTTGGACGCTAAGTTCTACTGATTCTGGCCCTTTTGCTACATAAAGATTTTAAAAACAAAAATATTAAAAAAAACATTTTTTTTTTCAAAATTCAAAGTAAAATCATTATGTGTTAACAAATGAAGTAGACATTTTTATTGAAAATAATTAACTAAACCATTCATTCAATCATCTATTTGTTCACATGACTAATAGTAATTAAAACTATAATGGATTTGTTATCTTTGTCTAACCATTAAATAAAAATAAAGTCATTTAAAAAAAAAAGTTCAACAAGCATTAAAATTTACTGAAATTGAGCAATTTTTTTATGTAAAAATATAAATGTAATATGAAAAATATATTATTCAACTACTAATATATTTTTGAGTTAACAAATTTTAAACCAATTTTTACACTGTTTGAAATTAAATTTTATAATGCTAATTAATAAAGAAATAAAATTAAATAACCAACTTTTTTCACTCTGCATCCATCACCATTGACAATATATACTTACACATTAGATGATAACTATTTGCAAACTAAATTTTACTTTTTTTTTTGTCCCCTAGGTAGTGGTTCAGCAGTAAAGCATACTTTGGGGAGGGGAGTTTGACTCCCCTCTCTACCACTTTCTAAAAAAAAGTGGTTCCACTTACACCATTTTCGTATAGAGTTTAATACCGGATATCTATGGTAGTAAAGCGGGGTTTGATCTCTCTTTCTCTCACTCTCTCAGGAGCTCTCAGTGCTTTAAATTAAGTCGTCCTAGAGGCGATCATGTTAAAAAAAAAAAAAAAAAATCACCTAACAAAAAAAATAAATCACCTAACATTTTTCATTAATTACAATAAACTTTTAAAATGACGGTATCAATGAATGAAGCCATGAATTGGGCTTCCAATATGAGTATTTAGCAAATAAACGTTCCTGGATTACAACCCAATAGCATCGATTAGAAACATATTGAGCCCATTTTGATTTTCAGGCCACAATTAGGCAAAAGCCCATAGTGAACATGTCAATGTCATATTACCATATTTGACGGTGATTTCTAAAACAAAGTTATTTGAATTTTTTAAAGAAAATTTTCAAAATGCCTTTCAACATTATCATTTTATGTATTGCAGAACAGAAATGTTCCTGCTTTGTAGCAGTGATAAAAAAAAAAAAAAAAATGATGATTCCAACTTTCCAACATTACTTGCTTACGTCACTCGCTGTGATATTTAGGCACCAAATGAACTAAATACAATTAAAAATTCAAATTTAAAATATTTTAATTTTAAGGTCTCAATCTCTTTATACGATTACTATATCACACACGGTTCGATTCGGTTCAAAGAATATAATTTTCTGAAATTGCTCCATACTATTGAAAATAAAAAAATTAAAATTCCATAATTGCTTCAAATTTTCAGTTCGGAACAGTTTGGAAATTAAAAATTTCAGTTCAATTCGGTTCAGAGATCGGTTCTTCTCCGAATTAAAAATTTCGGTTCAGATATCGATTTTTCTCCGAATTAAAAAGATAAATAAAAATATAATTCAAATCAAATTATTAAATTACAAACCATTTCATAATTTTATTATAAAATTAAATAATTTTTAATAGTTTTATTTATCATTATTTTTTATTATAAAAATTTTATTAACATATATACGATATACTCTAATCTACCATACAATTATTAAATATTTTTATGAAAAATGTATATAAATAACATATATCATAAAATAATAATAACAACCTCATAACTATTACAAAGTATATTACATTAGAATTTTATTATTGAAGATAAATTTAAATTTTTTTATCTAAATTATATTATAATATTTTGAAATACTATTTACTAATTTAATATTTATTTAATTGTGATTAAAAATAATTTAATGATTGAAATTTTTTATTTCAAATAATTAAATTGATATTTATTATTTTAGATTAAATATTAAATTAGTAGGTTTAATATTAATAAAATGAATATAAAAATTGAAAAAAATATATATATATTTATTAAATTCGGAGCGGTTCGGGACGGATTTCAGTTTGGAGAATTCAAAATCTCCGGACCCGCCCTAATAAAAATTTTCGGGACAGTTCGGTTTAGAAAAAATCAAATAGTCAACAGAAATTTTCAGTTCAATTTTTTGGAACAGTTCGGATTCTATAAAACCCGTGCTCAGCCCTAACTATAAGTAATAAAAATTTTAACAATTTTATTATATTTTTAATGATTTTTTTTAAATAGTGAACCATAGAATAATCTAATCATGACATGAATTTGTGTCACTGCCAAAAAGACAAATGACAATCTGTCAATCACTAGACTTCAAATTTAATCATCTAGAACAAAAATTGAATTTTTGTAATTTTGTTAACATATTCAAAAATTTCCCTCCAATATACTTACCAAAAAATTTTCAAATTATTCCATTAAATTTATCCTTCTTGATGAAACAATCCACTAATTCAGCCCACATGCCTAGTGCATGACATTTCAATCTCAACCGTACAAATCTTCATCAAAAGATCAAACAGATTACACGGGAATCACTTTCATCCACCTAGTTTGGGCCCCATTTGAACTTCAATTTCTACACCTGTCATCATGATCATTCGGAGGCTTGTGCACCTTAACACTGCCCTTCCAGGGATCACCACTTGTATATAAGCTCTCCTTCCACTACTACAAAGTAAAATCAACACTGCGATAAAAACGGAGAGATTCAAATAGAGAGCGATAATGGCGGGGACGTGGTCCACGTCAGCATTAAGATGGCTAGGAGTCGACTGCGCTAACTCCTCCTTCCGGTCACCGTTCCGCCGGTGGCCGCAGTTCATGTCGAGCTCGTACTTGTCTCCGAGGTGGCCGGAGTTTGATTTCTCTATCGTAGACGACGTAGTTTGGAGCTTAATAACAGCGTTTGAGTCGGTTGCTTTGATCTCCATGTTCTGCTTCTTCTTTCTCTTTTGCGGCTGCACCGTTTGATCTAAAGTAATTGAATCTGTTGCATTAATTAAAAGCGGTCCATAGCTCCATAAATCTGATCTGTATTGGAGATTTGTGCGGCGGAGTTGACGAGATTATTAGCAGGCGAGAAGACGAAGACTTCAGAAGGGATTAGATGGGGATTTATATTCACTAGCACGTGAAGCACATGATGTTTAGATTTATTGGTTGGTGTTTTTTTAGTTTTGGTTTTTAAATGTGTGGGACAAGTGATTATGAATATTATTACAATTTTGTTATGAAAGATTTTTAAATATAGATATTTGGGGAGTTTTTTTT
>CATIWO010851432.1:0-13808 GCA_949673435.1 Macaranga tanarius | reverse complement strand
CATGACTTGGTTAACATGTTGATAGTATATTGTTCATTATGCATGTTTAGCTATGTAAGAGTGCATATGATATGATCTATGGGCATGAAAGTGTTTTGTGTTTGATGCAAATGTTGCATGCAATGAAAATTTTTAAATTCCGCATTTTCATTGTTCCTCTACACACACTTTCCTTCAATAGATGATAAGGTGAGAACCTTATAGGTGTGACTTACTAGGTCCATGTCTAATTGGCAATGAGAAAATAATATCAACACTTGATATTACTTAAAACTCTTTCAAGTCTAAATGTGAAAATCCCAATGATACACATTTAGTTCTCAAAAGCTGTGAGTGACTCCTTGCATCGATATCACAGCTACCTAATTAGAAATGAATGCATGTTATGATTCTCATGAACCCTCTGATCATAATTACCGTGTACTAAAATCCCTTCATTGAAGATCCCGATAAAGCCCAGAGTCAAGGTACAGTCAAACTCTATTAGCTTCATCATGTTACCTCATCTCAAGTTCCATTCTTGATAAAACATAATAAACACTAGAAACCATTTCTAGTGCTGAAACTCTTTCAGCATGTTATGTTTGTCCTGGCTAGGAATTCATTCATCAAGAACAAACTTAGATAGGAGTAGGATCTTAACCTAGTTCACCCCAGGCAATGAATCCGATCTTAGTCAAACACTCATCCCTACATTCAATCGACTAGATCCACCACATATAATATACCCATACATGGCTAGCACGGGTATGTAAGTGGTAACAAACTCTAATCCTCACAATCACAAATCTAACATCACGTTCGATCCACTCATCAACATGATTATCCACATGTCTATTCTAATATCTCATATCAAGTAGCATGAGACTCACTACCACCCACTATTAGTATTACATACTAATCAAGGAAAATAGACAGAGGTGATAGTCAAATTAATATCAACCAAATATTAATTTATCGACTATGAATAATTTTATAGTATATGTACTAAATAAATGTGTCCTCATATTTCCAACTCTTGATAATACATTTATTTAACATAATGCTAATAGAGTAAGCTTCAAATAAATAAACCCTTTATTTAAAAGAACATTATATAGCCATTTAGGATAATTTACAATGTCAAATGCATGATTGCCTCTAGAGCATATCACCTATACTAACAAATAATACTACTTATATAATTGCATTCTCACATTCTGACTGTCATCCAATATTATTCCTATCATATATCCATAAATCGACAATTCTAGATGGCAAGATAATACCTTAACATCAATACTTAATAAACATATATAAAAATATCAAGCACTTAAGTGCTAACCATCCATCATAGCATGTGTATAAATATACATCATCATAATAAAATAAAAGAGTACTAGATGATAAAACAAATAATAAAATAGTACACAATCATTTTCCCTAGCATTTATCTCTCTGGTATCATGGATCTCAGTCCGAAAGATTGTGGTGGTAGTAAAAGCAACACATCCAGGCCAACCCTCACAAATCACATCTAGCCCAATGGCTCAAAAATAAACTCTCATATTAAGCATTGGAGGGTGTAGAGATAGCCATAAGTAAAAAGCCAAAAAGATGCATCTGGTAGACTGCATCATACCCAAGTGAGGGTGACCTGAACATCCAGCGAGGTGGCATAGTAGACTCGAAAAATAGTGCAGACACTATCGAGGTGTTCCTCTCGCACGGATGATACACGTGCATTAGCTCCTATGGGTAGGACCATAACTTTAAAGACCAACTCAGCATCTATGTCATGGCAAACTATGTACCTCACCAACGTCTCTACAACTGTAACCTCGTACACCATAGTGGCTCACTGGACTACCATACCGATAAGCTATAGTCTAACTAAGTTGAAAATATATTTTTAAAATGATGGTGAGTAATTCCGAAAGAAAATTACCTAGTGAGCCTCTAGTATATTTTTAAATGGAAAATATTTATCCAAACTGTACTTTATCCAAAATGCAGCAATAATTTGAAAGTTGTTTAATACTTAAAAATGCCCACATTTATCAAATAACATTTCAAGGAATAATATTTCATTTTCATAAAAACTTTTAATTCCCATCACATGAGAATTAATTAAATATTTTCATGAATAATGCAATTAAAAGCACACTATAATTATAGCTAGCTTTCTCAAAAATTGAGACTCGATGTAAATAAACTATTACGTTAAATCTTTAACTTCATGTAAATTTAACTCTTATAATTCCAATACACTTGAGGTCTTCATTTCTCAATATATAAATAATACTGAAATTCATATAAATTGAATTACTTATCATACTCTCAAGATTTGATTTGTTTAGTTATTTCTCTATTCGGTTGCCATGAGAGTTGAGAATTCATTCATTTGAATATTAAGCATTATTATATCCATTCATATAATAGGATCTCAATATGCACTTCAGCCAAACAGGTGTGGGACAAACTTGAAGTAACATATAAGGGAACTAATTAAGTCAAGGAGTCCAAAATTAATCTGCTATAAAGAGAGTACAAGCTGGTTTCCATGAAGCCTGATGAAACTATCTCTTTAATGAACACCCGAATCAGTAAGATTGTCAACTCACTCAAGAATCTTAGAAGAACTCTCACAGATGAAGAAATGATGAAGAAAATCCTCAGATCCCTACCTAAAAAATGGGAAAGTAAAGTGATTGTTCTCTATGAAGCTAAAGATCAGCGAAACTATTACTATGACGAGCTAATTGGATCTCTTCTCACTCATGAGATGATGATGAAAGGCAAGTCTAAGGACACCTATGCAGAGAATAAAAAGAGAGGAGACATCACTTTAAAGATGGAATTAAGCTCAAAAAACTCAAGTAGATCCGACGATGAAGAAGTGGCGCTAATCACAAAGAGATTCAAGAAAATGTTCAAGAAAGGTAGAAGGACATACCAGAAAAATATGAAGAGAATGTTCAAGCCAAACTCAAATTACCAGACCAAAAAGGAGACCACATAAATATTTTCTTTGAATCTAACAAACTAGGACATTTGAGAGCTAATTGCCCTAAGCTAAAAAAGAAAATAAAGAAAGAGAAGCTCAAGAAGGCAATGGTTGCTACTTGGAGTAACAGTGATGAATTCAGCTCAAGTGATGAGAAGCAAGATGGAAAAGAAGTTACAAATCTATGCTTGATGGCAAAGGAGGATAAAGAGACTGGTGAATCTCAAGCTAATATGGAGACTGAAGCTGATATGAATACCAAATTAACTCATGAGGTAAATTCTTCTGAACCTATCTCTTATGATGAACTTGAGTGTGCCTTTGGTGAATTATATAAGAAATTTAGATCCTTGGTCAAAAAATATAGTTCACTTAAAAAAGAGATTAAGACTTTAAAATCTGGAAGAGAAACTTGCATGTGTGATATTTCTGAAACTGAATTTAATAAACTCAAAGAGAAAGAAATGCATGCACAAAACATTTATGTTGAAGCCTCACTCTAGGAAGCTAGACCATACTATTTCTCAAGCTGATTCCCTGAAAAAGGAACTTGAAACTACCTTCAATGTAAACCTTGTTCTCTTACAACATAATGAAGTGTTATAAAAGAAAGTAGATGGTCTAACTAAAGATCTTAAGAAACTTGCCAAAGAAAAATAAAATCTTGATGCACTCTTAGGAAATTAACTTTTTGCAAATGGAAGATAAGGGCTAGGATATAATAATATTGCTAGAACTAAGAAGCATGAAAACTACTTTGTTAAAGCATCACTTTCATCACATTCTGATGCTACATACTTTTTTTGTAATTATTCTGGTTATATTATGAAATTTTGTGCTTATAAGAAAAATGCTTCTAAAGCTAATATTGTTTGGGTACCAAAAGGAACTGGACAGATCTGTGAAACTAACTTGATAGGACCCAAACTAGTTTGGGTACCTAAAAATAAGTGATCTGATTGTAGGTATGCCTAAGGAGCAAGGATGCGTATAATAAGTGGTACATGGATAGTGCTTGCTCTAGGTATATGACGGGTGATAGAATAAAGTTCACCTAACTGAAAATGCAAAATAGAGGGACAGTTAGCTTTAAAGATGACAGCAAAGCTAAAATTATGAGACTTGGAACTATTAGAATAAATCCATCAATTAAAGAGGTATCTTTGGTTTCTGGTTTAAAGTTTAATCTTTTGAGTATGAGTCAACTGTGTGACAAGAACAATAGAGTCATATTTGAACCCACTCATTGTAAAGTTCAAAGTTTGCATGATAATTAAACTCTTTTTGTTAGGAATTAATTTGAAAATGTCTACTTAGTTGACTTTGAGAAATTAGATCATACTAGCAATCTATGCCTATCTTCTATAGATGATGATAGTTAGATCTAGCACAGAAGACTTGGTCATGAAAGCATGCATTTGATTTCTAAGCTATCTAAAAATGAGCTTGTCAATGGGCTACCGAAGCTAAAATTTGAAAAAGATAGTGTTTGTGATGCTTGTTAATTGGGCAAACAAATAAAATCTTTTTTTAAATCAAAAGGGTCAGTCTTGATAACCAAACCTCTTGAATTGTTGCATTTAGATCTATTTAGTTCGGTTTCACCATCTAGCTTAGGAGGAAAATCATATGCATTGGTTATTATTGATGACTATTCAAGATTCACACGGACCCTATTCTTAACTCATAAGGATAAGGCTTTTAACAAGTTTTATAGAATGTGCAAGAAACTCCAAAATCAAAAAGCTATAACATCACAATGATTCAAAGTGATCATGGAAAAGAATTTAAGAACAAGCTATTTGAGGAATTTTGTGATGAATTTGGAATAACACATAACTTCTCAGCTCTAAGGACACCTCAGCAAAATGGTATTGTGGAAAGGAAAAATAGAACCTTATAAGAAATGGCTCGGACAATGCTCAGTGAAGTTAATTTCCCAAAATACTTCTAAGCTGAAACTATTAACATAGCATGCTACATTTCAAATAGAGCATTGGTAAGATCTACCTTGAAAAAGACTCTTTATAAACTCTGAAAAGGTAGGAAACCCAATATAAACTACTTTAAGATCTTTGGGTGCAAGTGCTTTATTCATAATAACAAGAAAAGTCCTCTTGGTAAATTTGATGCAAAATCATATGAAGAAATTTTTCTTGGGTATTCTGAACATAGAAAGGTTTATAGGGTTTTCAATAAAAGAACACTTTGTGTTGCGAAGTCAATTTATGTTGTGTTCAAAAAGACTATCTAGACTCTACCAAGTAGAGATGTTGTTGATAACTTTCTTGCAAGTGTTGAAATTCTAGATAAGAGCAAGAGGAACAAAGTGAAAAGACTGAAGGAAAAGAAAACATATAAAATTAAAAAGCTGACAGAGTTAAACAAAATCAGTTTGAGGAAAATTTTAAAAATTAGCCTGAGTTCACATTGAACCCCAAGCTTATAAGACTGAAGAAAATCAGAAAAGTTCTAAAAGAGAGCTTCCTGAAGAATTAAGGTACCATAGACATCACTCAAAAGACAATCTATTGACAAGTCCTTCAAGCAAGCTCACAATAAGAAGTAGCTTCAAGAAAATGATTAAAAATATGACTTATGTCTCTAAAATAGAGCCAAAGACTGTTGATGAATCCCAATAAGACAAAAATTGGATTCTGGCTATGTAGGAGGAACTAAATCAGTTTGAGAGAAATAGTATCTGAAAATTAGTTCCAAAGCCAAAGAACTAAACTATGATCGGAACAAAGTGGGTCTTCAAAAATAAATTGGATGAGCATGGAAATGTGACAAGGAACAAAGCCAAACTTGTTGCTAAAGGTTACAACCAAAAAGAGGGAATAGACTTTGATAAAATCTTTTACACCAGTTGCTAGACTTGAAGCAATAAGGATCCTTTACGCATTTGCTTGTCACAAGAATTTTAAGTTGTACCAAATGGACGTGAAGAGTGCTTTTCTTAATGTGTACTTAAATAAGGAAGTGTATGTAAATCAGCCCCCAGGATTTAAAGATCATGTCAAACCTAATTTTGTTTACAAGTTAACAAAAGCCTTGTATGGTCTCAAATAAGCTCCGAGAGCCTAGTATGAAAGGTTGAGCAAGTTTTTGTTAGAGAAAGGGTTTTTAAGAGGAAAGGTGGACAAAATACTCTTTACTAAAAATTAGCTTGACAATATTCTGATAGTTGAAATCTATGTGGATGACATTATTTTTGGAGCTACAGAAGGGAGCATGTGCAAATAGTTTACTGAGATGATGATGGGTGAGTTCGACATGAGTATAATAGGCGAGCTAAACTTCTTTTTAGGCTTGCAAATCAAACAATATGAAGATAGTGTTTTCATAAATAAGTCTAAGTATGTCATAGAGTTACTAAAAAAGTTCAAGATGTTTAAAGCTAAATCCAGCAAGACCCACATGAGTGCAACCACCAAATTGGAGAAGGATGAGAAAGGTAAAGATGTTGATAACAAGATATACCGAGGTATGATTGGCTTTTTAGTTTATCTTACGGTAAGTAGGCTCGATATTCATTATTACATATGGTAAGTGGAATTTCTTTATATGCATGCATGAAATGACACTTTTTGTTCTTTATGGGTTAACTTGTACACTTAGATATCCTAGGGTTTCGGTTATAGAACCTGCACACTTGCATATTTATGCAAAAGTAGTTTTTTTTAATTATTACTTGCCTTGACCATCGTGACTTCTCTTAGAACCCGTTCTTTTTAAACTAAAGCTTTTTCCTTTTCTTATTATTATATTCCATCATCTTCTTCTCCTAAAAACCTAAAACTATCAACTTTCTATCTGCAAAACCTAAAACTGCTGCTCTTTGCCCTTCATTTAAACCTTTAAAAATTGCAACAATGGCCAAAAGATTTTCATTCTCATTATCCAAGAGCACCAAAAGGGCGATGAAGAAGATCAAAACTGAATCAAAAGGAAAGAAACCCATAGAATCGAAAGAGAAGAAACCCATGAAATCAAAGGAGACCAATAACTCAAAGAGAGCCGAGAAAATCGTGGAAGACAAGTCAAAGGTGAAAGGGGAAAAGATGAAGCATTCAAACAATAAAATAATCCCTCCAAAGTTCATAGATTGGGATTATTTCAAAATAGATAAGTATCCTTTTCATAGGTTGTTTAAATTTTAAAAATGGGTTGAGTTTGTGAAAACAAAATCAGTGGTTTATGAACGGCTTGTAAGGCAATTCTATGGGTCAATCAGAGCTGTGATTAATGAAAAGATCAAGATTATCTTGAATAGAAAGAGTTACTCCGTGACTCTTAATGATTTTGAGCAAGCCTACAAAATTCCCAACAAAGGAAATATAATTACTAAAAAGGATGATTTGAAGAAAGTCCTAAACTATAATGAGAAGAAATTCAAGAGAGAAGTGACTGAGAATCTCAAATTAGCAAAAAATGAGATAGTGAGTTCGACCATCTTGAAAATAGATCTGTGGATTGCACATAAATTCATCACCTACTTTCTTGCACCAAAGGCCGGAAGCTATGACTATGTAAGTAGTCTAAAACTCTGTTTAATGTGGCACTTGATGCATGATATTCAACTCAATCTTTTTTATCTTATGATGGGGTTTATGACTAGTGTGACTAAGGAAAAAGGCTTGCCTTATGCCATGTTACTTACCCCTTTGTTTAAGTATCTCAAGATTGATTTGGAGCAAGAAATCTTTATAAATGTGGGAGATTCTGAAAAAATCTCTAAGAGCTTTATGGTGAAGACCAAGAGGGTCAAGTAGAAGAAGAAGAAAGCCGCTGATAGCGATTATGAAAGTAGCCCAAAAAAATTTATTGACAGTGGAAGTACTACAAAATCTGCTACTGAATTGGACTCTGCTAACTCTGTGGAATCTGGTGAAAATAGCTCCACTGAAAAATTAGCTTCTCAGAACTCTTCTGTAGATAAGCTTCTGCAAATTGACTTCACTCAAAAATCAGCTTCAGATCCAAAATAAGTCTCTACACTCTAAATCAGTCTCACCAAGAAAATCAGCTTCAATGACCCGACTTGCAGCCAGCAGTTCTCCTGACCCCTTATTTAATTTGGCTTGAGCTGCAGAGTATCAGCCTTTGGAAGTTGCAAGGGCCAAGTTGATTGATACTGTGACCTATCCACTTGAGAACTTTCTCCAAGCTTACCGAGTGGCCCTTTCTGCCATTCTGGTTGAAGTACAACATGCTAGCTCTTCTGGTGCACTAGCTCCACCTGCACCTCAGCACGCTCTTTATTCTGTTCAGCATACTATTTTTATTCCTATTGCTGATTTTTCTAAGCCACCTACTGCTTCCAAACCCACTGCCTTAACCAACCCAAACACTGCTAAAGGGAAAGCCTCCTCTTCTAAGCCTCCTCCTACTCCCAAGCACCTTACCCGAGCTAGCTCAATCCTTCATTCCAAACCAATTTAACCCGAGGATGTAGGCTCCAAGGCCAATCCCGAGGAAGTTTAAGTTCCTTTTAACTCCACAAAACATTTATTTACATCTTGTCATGTGATTGCTAAGGCATTATGGACCTTTATCTATTTTATGTGTTTATGTTGGTTTGATTCATCCCCCTTTTATCCTTTTGTCGTGATCTTTTTTGCTAATGACAAAAAGAGGGAGTGGTAGTTTATTGTTATTTGTTGTTGTTGATTGCTTTCTATATTTGTTATTATTTCTAAACTCTTGTGATCCATTTGTGATCTATGCATTAGTGTTGCTTTGCTTCTATCTTTGATGTCTATTTTTTCGTTGTTGTTATATATTTCTTGTTATTGATTTCTACTCATTACTTTGTGATTCCTTCTCACTTGGTCTTTTTTTGATAGCCTGTTTGAATAATAAGTAGAATATCTTATGATTTGTTCTGCAGTAATTATCATGGTTACATTAGCTTGACTATAAAATTAGCTTGTTAGACTTGTACTTAAATTTTAATTTCTCTTTAACATTTTTATCAGTTTAAAAGTTATCTGCAGAATTCTTAGAAAGTCTGTGTTTTTAATTTTTCTTTAATTAGGCATAGATTAAGGGGGAGCAATTTTCTTTATGCATAGAGTGAGGGGGAGCAAATTTTTCCATTGTGTATCATAGCATGCATAATCATCACATCACTTGAACTTTCATTCTTTTTGTCTGAATTTTTATCAAGATTTTGTCATTATCAAAAAGGAAGAGATTGTTGACTAAAGGTTACAACCTCAAATTTTGATAATAATAAATAATTGATAAAAATTGGGTACTAATTTATTTTAAGTGATTTGTGAAAATAAAAGGGTCATTAAATTCAAAGCATGTGTTAATCAAGCCCAAGAGATCGTGATCCATTAAGTTTCAAGCCCATGAAGAGTACTCAAGCCCAAGTAGAGAATTGGAGGATAAATTGGTAATTAAAAAATTATTGTGAGGATAGTTGAATCAAATGACTTTCCTTGGGAGCTCAAAACTTTTGTCTTCTTGTGTCAAATTTACATAAAGTCATTTGAAAAATAAAAATTATTTTCTTGTCTTTCCAAAAATATTTCCATGTATAGTTTTTAATTGTTTGGTAAAAGATTTTGGTGGGAAAGTTGATTTTTTAGTTGACCAATGTTTGCAACTTTCTATGTGTCGAAGAAGAGACAAAACTTCTCTTTCTCGGGTACCAAGGCTCTCTTGCACTAAAATAGCAAAATTTTCACAAGTGACTGCAAAGTGAATTGTTGTGCATAACTAGTTTTAAAAAGTTGACTCTGATCTGCAGTATGAGCTTGATTTATTACCTCAAACTAACCTGCAGAGAAAGGGAGACAAAAAGAACTTGTTACTTGTTACATGCTTAGCAAAGCACATGTTTGCATAGTTTAAATTGCACATCTTTTCATCTAAAATTAGGGCAACCAGCTAGCACACATATATTCATCTTTTTTATTTGCTTCATTTCAAGTGTGTGTATGTAAGAGCAAGATTTGAGAGATGCTGGAGTTTTTCATTTTTTCTCAAAAATCTAGTTGCTGGAGCTGCATGTTCATGTTTTGAAAATCATCTTTGAGCTTCCTTGGTAGTCATCTTCTCTCTACTTGTTCATAGGTTTCATGTGTATCATCTTTGCTTGAGTGAGAGAGACAAACACACATCTTCATCTTGTTCTTGAGACATGAGAAGCACCATTTAGAGGGAAATAGGTGCAGAGTTGCTGGAGCTTACCAAAACCAGTTTGCAGAGTTGCTGGATCTAGGCAAAACCAGTGTTGTATACAGTTTGCTGGAGCTATTTAAGAAAGACCAGCTGGGATTAATTGCTGGAGCTAGAAAACCAGTGTGGTAAGCAGCTTAGAAAATGGGTAGTAAGGTTATAAATGGTTTGTTTCTTACCTTTGAAAAGATATCACTTTAACTAGCGAAAAATCTCAATGGTGATCAGTCCTTAGGGAGTGTATGTAGGCATGTGGAGCCGAACCACGATAAAATCTTACGTGTGTTAATTTCTTCTTCATCTTTTTATTTTCTCATGTGATGTTATGGTGTTTGTAAAAATGGATCAACTTAATTAACTTGCTTTCATTTTGTGTTTGATTTAAAGCTGATTCATAAAATTGGCTCTCTTGCACTCAAAACTGTGTTCACAAGGTCTTTAAATCTGTGTTCTATTTTAAACTTCCGAATTTCAATTTTAGCTTGTAAAATTAGCTTCAGATTTCAAAATAGTATGAAAAGCTCAATTCACCCCCTCTTGAGCAGCCTAACGGACCTAACAGTTAACCTGAATTACAATCTCACTTGGTACTTCTCAGTTGATTCTATCTCAACTATCTTGTTAGACTCCACTTTTGTGAGTTTCGACATGAGGTTTTTGAAACACCAAATCAAGGGGCATTTATCAATAGTCAAACAGCAGAGGAAATGATGCGGATGAGATGACTTTGGCGTTTTTGGAGCGTCTCGATGCACAGCGTTACTTCTAAATGGCATAACTTTTGCTATAGATGGAATTACGTGGACCATAACATATCAAATTGAAGTTGACTCAGAAACCTACATTTGTTGCATGGTTTACCTATTAGTGGCCCATTTTCAGGCCCAAAATCTATCGTTTAGGCCTTTTTTTTGGGCTTTTAAGTTTGAACTTCTTTTTTTATTTTTTATTTTTGGGTTTTTTGTTATTTTTTTATTTTTTTTTCATTAGGATTTTTGTCATCCCTATTTATATGTGATGTTTTAGGGAATCGAACAGTTTTTAGACGACTTAATAATTAATTCTCAATTTTTCAAATATCGGCATTTTTAGGAATCAACGATTTTGATACCTAATTTCTGGTAATCTTAAGATTCAATAGGTTTTGGAAGATCATAGACTGAAAATCGTGCGCGATTCAATAGTCTTGATATTTGTCTGATCTTATTTACCTTTCCCTATGTCAGGAAATGATAGATGTAGTCTATTTGACGGGCGCTAGGGATGTTCCGTTGTACAAAGATTACATTGTGTTGGTACCAGAAGGAAGCCATAGTAAGCAGGACTTATGGCTTGCTCTACACCCCTATATCAATTTTCAACCAAAACCAACATTTGCTGATGCAATCTTGAACGGTCTAGAGATATTTAAGTTGAACAATTTAGATGGCAGTCTACCCGGGTCCAATCCTGAATTAGTGTTGCTACCTCCTGTTCCATCAGAGCACCCAAGATTATCTACAGAAACGAAGAACAACAAACCATCCCTCACGTCAAGAGATTACTCCTCTATCGCTACTTTTCTCTTTCTGTTCAAAGCGACATCAATGTCGGTTAAACATAAAGATCGTCCAGGTCCAGCCCTTCTTCATCTACTCTTTCTCCTTAATTTCATACCTTCTGTAGCTGCTGTAAGGAGCTTGTTACAATACCAACCTATTGAATATATTCTTCTTGATTGCGGTGCATCCTCCGGCGCAACATCGGTGGATGGACGCCTTTGGGATGGTGATGCCCGATCCAAATTTCTTCCCTCCAACTCTGAAACTACATCATCTGCTTTTGTATCATCTGAACAAGACCCCGACGTGTACCAAGTTCCGTACATCACTGCCCGTGTTTCTCGATCCAAATTCAGCTACATATTTCCACTATCACCTGGCTCAAAGTTTCTTCGTCTCTACTTCTATCCTACCGATTACTCAAATCTTGAAATATCTAAATGCCTTTTCTCTGTTAAAGCCAATGATTACACTCTCCTTAGCAATTTTAGTGCATTTCTTGTTATTTCTCGCACAAACTCCTCTACCCTCATTAAAGAGTATGTAATAACTGTGCGGGACAATCAGAAACTGGACTTGACTTTCTCTGCTTCTGCAGGATCTTTTGCCTTCGTTAATGGCATTGAAATCGTTTCCATGCCGAGCAACCTCTATTCAAGCGGAAGCGATAACCAACTACCTTATTTGGGCTATAGTCACCTGTTTTATTTGGATAACGCCACAGCTCTCGAGACATTTTATCGGCTGAATGTTGGTGGTAATGATATCAGCGGGTCACGTGATACAGGGATGTACAGGACCTGGCTTCAAGATTCTAATTACCTGTTTGGGAAAGTTAGTGGCACCACGGTGATTCCACCGCATGGTTTGAAGATAAAATATACGGTGAGAACACCAGATTACACTGCTCCTGTGTTGGTATATGGTACTATGCGTTCTATGGGTACTGATCCACTTGTTAACCTGAATTACAATCTCAGTTGGTACTTCTCCGTTGATTCTGGTTTCAACTATCTTGTTAGACTCCACTTTTGCGAGTTTCGACCTGAGATTTTGGACATACCGAATCAAGTGGTATTTTCTATATTCATCAACAACCAAACAGTGGAGGAAGCTTTAGATGTAATCTATTGGAGCGGCGGTAAGAGTTTTCCATTGTACAAAGACTACATCGTATCGGTGCCAGAAGGAAGCCACAGTAAGCAGGACTTATGGCTCGCTCTACATCCCTATATCAATATTCAACCAAAACCAAAGTTTGTTGATGCAATCTTGAACGGTCTAGAGATATTTAAGTTGAATAATTCAGATGGCAGTCTAGCCGGGTCCAATCCTTTTCCTTCTATTCCATCAAAGCATCCAAGATTATCAACGGAAACCAAGAGCAAAAAATCATCGATTATGGTTGTTGTTGGAGCCGTATGTGGTGGTATATTGGCGTTATTACTACTGCTAGTAATTTGTTTTTATGTGTTTAAACAGAGGAAAGCAAACGATTCTGCTAAAGATGAGGCCAAATCCATTCTGCTAGTCATTGGATTATGCTCTGTGTTCGTGGTATCTTCAGTTTTCTGTTTTTTTGTCTATAAAAGAAAAAAGAAATTGCAGCAGATTGATAATATAGAGAACAAGTCTTTCTGGGTTCCATTCACCAACAAATTCATGTCCCATAGTGCTAGTACAATCTCTTCTTCACTACCAACTGATCGTTGCCGTAGATTTTCTATAGTTGAAATTAAACCAGCTACAAGAAACTTCGATGATCAAAGCTTCATTGGTTGTGGAGGATTTGGAAATGTTTATAAAGGAGAAATTGAATTTGTCCCAGTTGCAATCAAACGGTTAGATTCTACATCAAAGCAGGGGGCTCGAGAATTCAAGACAGAGATAGAGATGTTGTCCCAACTCCGCCATATGAATCTTGTGTCGTTGATAGGATATTGCACTGATGAAGGCGAAATGATCCTTGTCTATGAGTACATGATCAATGGGACCCTTCGACAGCATCTATACGAAACAAACAGTGACCCACTGCGATGGAAGAAAAGGCTTCAAATATGCATTGGTGCAGCACGCGGATTGCATTA
>CATIWO010851387.1:0-29679 GCA_949673435.1 Macaranga tanarius | reverse complement strand
ACACACACATATATAAATATATATAGTAAATTATCGGTTCTGGTTTCGGTTTTTCGGTTTGGAGCAGTTCGGTTCGATTCGGTCCGGTTCTCGGTTCGGAGAACTCATTATCTCCAGACCCGCCCCAATAAAAATTTTCGGAACAGTTCGGTTCGGAGAAAGTCAAACAGTCAACGGATATTTTCAGTTCTGGAGATTTTCGGTTCGATTTTTTCGGTTTTTCGGGACAGTTCGGGTTTCTCCGCGACCCGCGCTCAGCCCTAGCAGCTACCTATTTAACATTTGCAAGCAAACATATATATAATAATTATCTTGTGACAAAAACAAAAAAAAAACAAAACAAAACATATATAATAATTATCTGAAAATTCTATTGCCTCGATATAAACTTCTGAAGTTTATACATACAACATCGCATATAAGAAAAGGCATATAACAAACAAAAGTTTAGCGAAAAAAAATAAATAAAACTCACACTAAAACCAGCACTAACCACATTAGTCTAGCTCGTATGGCTAAGCTATCCATATGACGGTTTTTACCGTGGACACAGTACTAGCCAGCTAGACTGCCAGTGGCATAAGAAATGGAAAACACAGACACCCACCAACCAAAAAGGCAGAGGAAGCTTTTTCACTACGCGTAGCAAGCTCTACACTTATGCTACAACTGTTACATCTCTACTTAAAATACTTTTTCTTTTTTAACCACTATTCCACTACCCTTACCGATCAAAATGGCATATTGATCGATGTTCAAACAGGTGAGATTTTACAACGGATCTATTTGTAACACTACTATGAGACTCCTCACCACGTGCTTCCCATCAGACCACGAAATTGACCCAAATACAGCACCCGAATCACCCATCATCAAATTCTGGGTGTCTGCTGTTATTGTAACAACAAAGTTCCTCTTTTTCACTGCCTGATTGAACACCAATTTTGAGGGTTTCACAGTCACCGTCACTCCTTTTGGAGCTTCAATTATTGCCCTATAAACTGCGTTTACTGTGCCTACATTCGTCGCTGTTCTGATAAATGCCTTGCTCGTTACTCCCTTTGCAGAGGTTGGAAGCAATGCTGCAATTGATGGGTAGTTTAGATTTCCAGGCAATGGCCTCTTCACCGGACAAGTAACCACCGTTCGTGTAATCACCTGAATTGCTTTCGGGCTGTAACCAATTCCACACATGAAGTTCACATAATCATTGTTGGTTATATCATATACTAATCCTGGATCCATTGCGCGATCAAGATTGAGATGCCCTGCACCAAAATCATAGGGAGTTGCCACTTTTCCGCTAGCCTCATCAATCATTGAACGATTAAGATTGTCAAGCGTATTGGCTGTTGTCATCATTGCTGATCTAATTGCAGCCGCACTCCAGTTTGGATGCGCTGATTTAAGCAAGGCCGCTGCGCCACTTACATGAGGACAAGCCATTGAAGTTCCAGACAAAATGTTGAATTCAGTTCTTCTTGAATCTGAATCAAGTCCAGTTGGACCAACAGCATCAGTCCAAGCAGCAAGTATGTTAACACCAGGAGCAATCAAATCCGGCTTAAGAATCTCCGGGTTCATTCCATTAGGTCCTCTACCAGAAAACGAAGCAACAACAGGAGCTGGCTTGATTCCAATAACAGTACCTTTAAAATCAATAGTAGCAGTAGGATTACGGGTGTTTGAAATATAAGCCTTAACAGCATCACCTTCATCAGAACCAACAGCACAAGCAGGAATAAGATGAGCATCACCAACAAGACCTTCACCATTAGAAACACCATTAGCAAGAATCATACCAACACCACCAGCTTTCTTCACAACCAACCCTTTCGCAACTCTCGGACTGCTACCCCTATCGCATATCACAATTTTACCTCTTACCATCATAGGATCAAGTGAATTTTCCATACACAGCGAAGCCGAAAGCAACCCTGATTTCCCTGGATACACCAATGGATACATTTTCCCGTTCAGGGGAAGTCCAGAGTATAAAGAAACACCAGACAATCTCCTGCCATCACCCAGAACAACATCCGCCGGAAAATTTCTATCAATTGTACCTGCACCAACTGTAACCAGCCATGGCGCGAGGTTAGTCACTGACATTAAATTAGGCCCATCGTTACCAGCCGAAGACGAAACAAAAACACCTCTAGAAGCAGCAGCGTAAGAGCCAATAGCTATAGGATCAAGATAATACGGCGACGAAATCCCATCACCGCCGCCAATGGATATAGAAATGACATCAACTCCGTCGCTAACCGCAGCATCAAAAGCAGCTAAAATATCCGAATCGAAACAACCGGCGTTCTTCCAGCACACTTTGTAAACCGCTAATCTCGCCTTCGGGGCCACACCTTTCGCAATCCCAGCCGCATACCCCGACATACTAGCACGAAATGCGTGTCGCCCAGCGGCAGTTGATGCCGTGTGGGTCCCATGACCGTCCGCATCTCTCGGAGACTTGAACTCAACCGTTTCATTAATTCCGCTAATCGGACCCGCTGATCTGGCAGCTGCTTCGTGTCCTTTGGTGAAGAAGCGAGCACCAATAAGCTTCCTGTTGCAGTTTTTAGCGACGAATTTAACTCCAGTTTCACAAACGCCTTTCCACCGGGCCGGAACAGGCCCTAGATTGACGTCGGAAAAGCTTCTCCGTTCAGGACAGACTCCGGTATCAAAGACACCGATAATGACGTCGGATCCGTAATCGGATTCGGACCACAACCCGCGCTGGTTTCGGAGTCCGAGGAATTGCGGGGAGCGAGTGGTGTGAAGATAACGACGACGGTCTTCGAGGACGGTGAGGATGGAAGGGTGCTGGCTGAGGAGGGAGGCATGGTTAGGAGTTACTGAAGCGGAGAAGCCGTGGAAAACGGCGTCGTATACGTGGAGGATTTGGAGCGGATCAGCGAACTCTGAGGTGTACCAGTGGTAGTGTGTGGGGAAAATGGAGGGCTTTGATTGAGTGTCAACTAGGAAGATGAAGGTTTTGACCGTCTGATCATCGGAAAGGGCTGTTTGGGAAATGGAAGAAAAGAGGAGGAGGAGGAGGAAGGTAAAGGAAATGGAGAGAAACGTCGCCATAAGAGAGAGTGAAGTGAAGTGAAGTGGAGTGGAGTGAGACTTTTGTTTATGCAAGAGACCGACAGATATACTAAGAGATTTTTTTAGTATTATTTTAATTCTTTTTAACATATTATTATTTTAAAAGAAATTCTACAGTTGTTTTATTTTTTATTTATTTTATATTTATTTTATTTTTATCATCATTGGATGAAAGTGTATAAAATCATCATATGGTGAGTGTTAACAAAGTAAGTTTTATTTTGCAAAAAATAAAGTCACCATAAATTATACGTTATTTTAATATTGTTATTAACATTAAGTACTTAGATTATTTAATGATTTTGTTTAATTAATTAAACTTAACATAAAGACCATTGTTCAAATCTGAACAGAGGGATTTGCTGAGTCAGCCCTATTTTTGTTGCATTGATAAATATAAAGAAAAAGTTTAGAGAATGGTGTATTGTATTTAATAATTTAATTAATAATATTTAGTACATGTCTTATATATTTATTAATAAAAATAAAATATTTATGTCATTTTATTTTTTTAGACTGATAAAAGATTTGTATTTTTTTCAGTTTGAGCAATTTAATGATGAAATTTTTTAAAATGATTAAGGCTTCGTTTGTTTGTGAAAAATATTTTTCTTGAAAATATTTTTATATATTTTCTAATGTTTGGTTACCAAAATAAAAGAAGTAAAAGGAAATTAAGTTATTAGTCAAAGAAAAATAACTTAAAAATATAGGAAAACAACTTCCCATTTTAAAAAGAGAAAGTTATTTTTCAAGACTTTAATGCTTATCAAATATAAAAAGAGAGAAAAAAATAAAAAATAAAATGTTACCATTTCTATGTAATATTATATATTTTAGAAAAAAATCTATTATAAACTAAATACCAAAAATATTTTTCAACTATTTTTCAATGTTGTAGCCAAATATAAAAAAATATTATATTTTTCTGAAAAATATTTTTTTTGAAAAATATTTTTCAAGAGACATAATATTTTCCGCAAACAAACGGAGCCTAATATTATAAATTTAATCAGTATTTTTACTCTTTTTTGTCCTAAATTATTATAGAAATAAAATGAATTAAATTATTTTAACTATTTAAATCAATGTCTAAGACCTTGGATCATTGCGAGTCAAAATCAGTTACTTTGGAAAGAAAGATAAATGTAGGGATAAAGAAGAAAGGGAAATAAAACAGAAGAGAAAAGAGAAAGATGTCAATTGTAAAATAAATGAATGAATGACTGAAAAAAAAAAAAAAAAAGTGAAAAAGTAAGATGGAATGGCGATGGCGATGGTAGGGTTCGTTTTCTTTTGCTTTTGGCATATGGGTTCGTGTCTGTTTGTTGGTACACATGATAATGCTAGTGAATGATTTCCCCTTGGATTAGTGCGGGGATCATCACTTTGATTTCACCTCCGCTGTAAAAGGAAAAAAAAAATTACAGTTTCGACAAAAAATGTGCACATATATGTTTCCGAAAATGACTCAATATTATATGATAATTCGGCTGAATGTATAGTTTTACCCCCCTAAACTTTACACCATTAATCTACATTGTCCTCTTACTTTTATCTTAATCTATATAAACTATCAATTAACCTATTAAACCTTTGAACATATATTTTTCTTCTCTGTTTGATCCATGTTAATTATGCCATCTTGGATAAATGCATGTATTCTACAGTTTTTAGGTGCATGAAGAGTTAAAAAAAAAAAAAGTGCTAATAACACTCCAAACCAAAAAAAAAATGAAAATGAAATCATTATAAAAACTTTTATTTCATTTATGTCATCTTTTTCATTTACCTTCTTATTTGGATTTAAAAAAATAAAAACAAAAATTGAAGACAATCAATAGAAAAATATAATTAAAAATTATTACATAATAAGAAGGTTTTTTTTTTTTTTTTCAATATCCCAAGTAGCCAAGTAAAAATTAAGGATGCCATAAAAATGGAGGCAAGCCAACAGGAGGCATGATCCAAAGCAAGAATAACAGTCCATTTTTCAAGCTACTACTTAAAACTAGCCGCGTAACTAGCATTTGAAGTTAGGGGGCAAAGTTTCAAGTTTTTTTTTTTTTCAAACAAAAATTACACATATGTATAGAAAAATGTTCATTTTATGAAAAGTGAGAGGACAATTAATTAAATTTTGGGGGACAACAATATATTTTTTAAAATTTTTTAATAAAATATATATACAAAAATAGTGAAATTTCATTGGTTAAGCGGCAAAAACATATACTTTCAAATATTTAATAAAATATTAATAAATATGAGAATGTCATATCTCTATGTATCATGGAATCTAAGTTCTAAGAGAACTCTGTCTACATATAAGGTCAATAATCAAAATGAGTCTTAATTCATTACTTATTAGGACTCATATGATACTAATACAAATAAGACTAGGTATGTCCTTCTTATGCCTATATAAAGGCTTATATCTTACATTATAGATCATCTTGAATAAACTTTCTCTAACTTAAGCATCGGAAAACATACGGATCAGATATCTTAGACTTATCCAAAGTTTTCTCTTGTGTTTGTAGGCTTGGATGAAGATGACATTCATCAAATATGTATACAAAATTATTAAAATTTCACTGGCTAGGGGCAGTGGCATTGCTTAAAACCAAAGAGAAGCTTATGCATTGATTAGAAAATTAGGATAGAGACAAAGGAAAATGGCAAAGAGACTTGGGTAACAAAAAGGAATAGAAGTGAGGAGCTGAAAATGAAAACAACCGTATTTGCAATTAGCATAGACGAAACAAAGTGTCTAATTTGTGACTAAGAGACTCGGGAATGTAAAGTGTAAATTGATGGTTATGGTGATGAGATTTAAGATGCCACTAAGATTTAAGAGGAAGGCAACATCAGAGACAAATTTCAGAGCAATTATTGTGTTGAGGAAAAACTGAAAAAGGTAAAAAGCAAGATTTAGAACGAGAGTAATGAAAATAGAAGCTAAGGCAGAAGAATTTGGGTGGGTGTTAACGAGAAAGAATTTGGATAAAAAAAAATATATGTTTTTATATTTTCTAGAATTTTAATTACTAATTAATAAGTAATAGTATTGCAATTAAAAATACTTGCTCAAGGAGGGGGTTAGCAGGTTAAAAATAAAAAGTTGAGAAATTATATAGGTTAAAATAAAAGTGAAAGGGTGATACACGTTAATCTTGCAAAAGCTTGAGGATGAAACTATACTTTCGGCCATCTATTAAGTGCTGACTGACACTTTTTGTTATTAATAAAAAGCTTGAATAATTAAATAAATTATGTACAAATAGTAATTTTTTTTATTTAATGATACATTAAAAACAGTTTTCTACAATGATAAAAATTAACTCTACTTTATGTTTCATAAAATCTTGAAAAAATGGTCACTGCAGCATATGTTGACATTCATTATTTTTTAAACTAGTTGAAATGGTTTAATTTTCTATTATGATAGGAAAGGGATTGAATTTTAATATTTATATTTGATATTTTTTTATCATTTGAACTATTTATGAGAGACAATTATTATTATTATTATTATTATTATTATTATTATTATTATTATTATTATTATTATTTTCCTAACGTGTAAAGTGACTTAATTGCGAGGCAAAGACAGCGGACAATAGACCCACTCGCATTTAAATTAGAGAGATCGCCTTTTTTCTTTTACAAATAATTCATAAACAACTTTTTCTACTATAAAGGATAGGTTGTAATTGAGTTCAATGGAAAATTTTCTTTTATAAGTTAAAAATTTTAATTAAGATTTAAGCTTGGTAAATATACAAATAAAAATTTAAATGTTAAACATATGAAATTAATTCTATTATATTTAATATAAAATAAATATTTTTTATTTTGAATTTTAACTTATGAGTATTAATAAAATATTATTATTTATGATAAATAATTTTTAAAAAATAAAATTATAACTGATTGAAATTTTTAGTTATAAAATTACAAAACCTAATTTAAATTTTACACATATTAAAAATATAAAATTAATATGTTGAAATGTAATTTTGTAGTATAATATTAATTTATTTATATTATTTACTTGAAAAATAAATGGTTAAAACACAAATACATATCAAATATAAAAAGGATAAATGCACATATGGAGTCTCAATTTTTTTACTTTTTCTATTTTGATGTTTGAACAAATATTTTTTACAATCAGGTGTCTGAACCTGCTAAAAATTTCTAAAATGGTGTCTCTAGCAAATTTTACAGGTTAAAGTGTCTATATATCCTATTTTAAGCAGTAAATTAACTTAAATACCCTTATTTTATATTAAACTTTATTTTTTATTCAAATAATTTTTATTTATCAAACTAAACAAGAAAAATTAAATTTTATTTTTATTTTTATTTTTATTTTTATTTTTTTAATAATCATAAAAAAATAAAAATAAAAATATTAAACTTAAAAAAGTGAAAAGAAAAATACAATTTAACTAAAATATAAATAAATAAAATTTTATTTATTATAATTAAAAATAAAAAAAATTAGTGATTAAAAATTTAGTTTCACTAAAATCATTAATAAAAAAATTAAATTCAGCCACAAAAAATAATATTAAATTTTCTAATTTTGTTTAATAAATCAAGATACTTTTTTTTATTTCTAATAATTTTCTAAAAAATTATTAGAATAAAAAAGAAAATAAAGTTTAATATAAAAGATGGGCATTTAAGTTAATTTACTGCTTAAAATAGGACACATAGCCATTTTAACCTGTAAAACACATTAGAAACACCATTTTAGAAATTTTTAACAGGTTCAAACACCTAATTGTAAAAAAATTTGTTCAAACACCAAAATAGAAAAAGTGAAAAAGTTTAGACACCATTTATGTATTTATCCCTATATAAAACAATGGATAAATTAAAAAAGTAATTTTTTTTAAAAGTAACTTATTTAAATTAGATACAAATATAAATTATATATAAAATTATTTTGGTTCCAAAATTATAAATTCATTTATTTTTTTATTCGTTTTAAATTATAACATGTTTTCTTTAAAAAAAAGATCAGATTTTCAATTTGCTAATAAATATTTTATTTGATATATATTTTTAATGAAATTAATTAATTGTATTAAAGTAAATGAATTAATTAATTTAATGGATGAAATTATATTAATTATATTTTAATATAATAAAAATTAAAATAAATATATAATTTTGAACGCAACACTTATTTCAGTTTCAAAGGCACCGACTCAAATTAGTGATTTCATTATTTACTGTTCTGGCTAAGGCTATGGTGTGCCGGAATATTGATGTTCCTGATATTATATACCGTTAGATTAAGGAGAATTTAATTTCCACTGTTAGTTTAATAAAATGGTTACATAATATCGGGAACACCAATGTTCCGGCACATCTAACACCGACTCTTAATAAGGTGTATAATATTTCAGTTCAAAAAAAAAGTGCATAATATTTTTTGGGATAATTACTATTACCCCCCTGAGGTTAGACCCTAATTACTTCTAGGTCCTTCCTTTTTTAAAAGTGAACTAACACCCCTTTACTTTTTATTCCGATAACAAAAGCCTCTTATGCCACTTTTCATCCATTTTATCGTTAATTTTCAACTCTACTTTTGGTCAACCTCTCTCAAATTAATTAAAAACCTAAAATGCCCCTAAATGAGTTGTTATGAAATACATACACCCACACATACAGTCATACACACACAAAACCTAGTGTTGAACTTGACTTTTTGTTGAGAGCTTTGTGGGTATGTTTGTATTTTTTTTTTTAATTTGAATTGTTGATTGCACTTTGCACATCCTCAACTCAGTGCTGGACTTGAGTTTTTGTTCGGGACTCTAAACTTGGATGTTTCATCAGGTCATGGAAAATGCAAATTCTCTGATGAAATCTGATGACTGGGCTGCATTGATTTCTGATGCTAAGGCAAGGAAATGTTATATGGACATGGACTCTCTCCCCAAAGAGTTTTTTGGCTCAAAGGGAATGCAAGGCAAAGGTTCATCTAATACAAGGGGTTCGAGGTTAGGTGGACAAAGACACAGATATATGGAGATGCACATGGAGTCCAGAACTGGAACACCTTCAGAAGATGATGATAGTTCAGGTGCACCTGTGATTTCTAGGAATGGGAATTATAGGCACTTCAAACCACTAATGGAAAATTCATTAGATGATTTTGATCAATCAGGTGATAAAATAAGGGCTGCTTGGCAATATGGCATACAGAAGAAGCAGAGTTCTTCAGGTATCGTTGGAAAGAGGGAGTCCTAGCTATCTTAGTAGTTTGAACAAATTCCTTTGGCACTTGAGGTGACCTTCTGCGTCATTGGATTCCCTGCAGCAATGCTGCCTTTATTGCCAGGAGGTCCTCGGAATCATGGCTAAGCACAATTTGAAACAGGTGCCCAACTCTAACTTATTTTGTGCTGATTGCATCTACGGAACAGAATCTGAAATGAACTAGTGATGTGGTGTTAATAGTAGATGCTTGGACTGGGCAAGCAAAGATTATTTGCTTTTGCAACAGCTGTCTTTAATTGGATCGGTTCTTGTGATTTTTTACTGGGAAATGGGCGCTTCAAGTCAGTTGTGGAAGATGTGATGATCATTAAATTATTGCGTGGACACTGGGTGTACTAATACCAACAGCTAATTAGTGGCATCAAGATCTCACTATTTAGAATGTGAGGTTCCACTAATTTGGAACTTGCCCGCGTTGCCATTTGTTTGAAGTCTTTAGTTGACATGGAGTATTAGCACGCATCCTGGTCAAATAATTCTATACTTCGCATTGTAGCTATCCTATTCGACTAAATGTCTTGCTTCCATTTTTTTCAAAAAAGAGGAAGAGACTACGCATACATGCCTACAACACATGGGAAACTCCTAACTTCTGTATAGAAAAAAGCAGGAAAGTATAGGATTTTGTAATAACATTATCTCATAGTAGAGGCATTTGTGACTTTTTACTGACTTTGTACATACATCTTCAGCTGTGGAATCATATATCAATTTATTTATTTTTGGCAAATTGAAACGTAAATACCCGTCTTTTTTTTTCCCATATGTTCTATTACCGACAGGCCATTCGTATAATATGCTAAGCTGTGGAGTCGTGTCTGCAGGTATTTCCAGTGCTGTAGATCCCAAGTATATTGAGAAATTTCCTGTACTACTTGTAGAATTTGTGGAGCCCTTTTTGCATTTCTAAATAACAATATATGTTATTATTTATTCTTTAAGAGTACATGTACAGAAAAGTCATTTTACACACTGCTAATAGTAAAGTGGATGAAAAAGTGGCATAAGGAAACTTTTGTTAAAGGAATAAAAAGTAAATGGGTGTTAATTCACTTTTAAAAAGGGGACCCAATAGTAATTAGGGTCTAACCTCAGGGGTAATAGTAATTATCCCTATTTCTTTTTCGCCAGATTAATTGCATGGAGGACACGTGTCAGACTATATTAGAGTGTGGGACCCATATTGCATCACCTAGCATGTTATTTTTTTTGGCGCAACTCTCAGCATATTATTTGAAAGACACACCTACCCACCGTTGGTGTTCAAAAATTGCCTAAAACATTTAAGACATGTTCAATCATTTTTGGAAAAAAAACCCCTTTTTTTATTTTCTGAACTATACAATTTTTTAATTGAATTTTTATTCTTAACTTTTTATTTCATGGTTAAAAACTAATTTAATATCTGTCCTTACGTGTAAATAAAGAGTTAACATGTGTTCTTAAATGTAAATAAAGAGCAAACCGATATCGTTGAACTGAAACCATTTTGTAATTATTTATTTTTTTTGAATTTTATATATTTAATTATATTAAATATTAATTTTTTATTTTTCTATAAAGTATATTTTTTTTTGTCAAAATTAAATAAAATATAAAATTGAGCCTCTGTGTTTTAAATAAATGTAATTAAATTCTTGTAATTTCAATTTTTAACTAATTGAATTTTTTTTTTAACATTATTACTAAAATGACACATCTAAAATTATGAAAAATTTAAATAAATTACATATTTTTCATTTTTATGTAATTTATATATGAGGATTTTAATATAATGATGAATTAAAATTAATTGAAATATTCGGTAATTTTGTAAGTATTTTTATTGTTGCGAATTGATAGACAAATAAAATAAATTTACAGCATTTATATTTTGACTATATGAATTATTAAATGTTTATAATGTTATTAATTATAAAATTAAAAATTAAAAATTTCTTTTTTATTTATTAAAAATTGATGTCTTAATTAATGAAAAATTAAAATTAAAATTTATTATATATAAAAAGTTGCATTAATTATAAATATTTAATTAAAATTTTAAATTACTGAAACAGCAAATCTATTAATTAGATATATAAATGGTAATGACCAATTAAAATATTTCTGAATCAAAAATCAATAAAAATCTGTAAATATATATTTAAATTAAATTTTATTGTTTATATTTTTAAAAATGTTTTTGATTAAAAATGTCCATTTTAAAATTTTAGAAATTTAGTTAAAATTATTTAAAATAATAAGAGTTTAATTATCTAAAAATTAAAATTATAAAAAATTAATTATACATAATTTTAAAATACAGGAAATCAATTATGTATTTTATAATTGAAATTTTTATTTTAATTGAACGCCTTAATTTATACAAAAATAAAAATGTAATAATAAATGTATAAGAATTTATTAAAAAAGTTAAAAGTATAAGACCACAAAGTGAATTTTTTTTATACGAGCCACAAAATGAATTGAGATCCCTTTCCCTTCATTCACATTTAATAGCAAGTTTAAAATATACGTTCATAGATGTTAAATATTTCCCATCAATTTAACTAAATTACAATTCATTATTTTATCGCAGTATGCATCTTTTTTTTTTTTTTTTTTTGATAAAAGAGAACTTCATTAAATGGAGATCAATACATCATTTAACAGCAAATCACTAACAAAATTAGGAGCTTGTTGCCAAAAGGAGGGACTAGCATGAAAATGAGATGTTTTTGCTAAAGCATGAGCTACCTCATTTGCTTGTCTCCGGACATAGGAAATCATTACATTTCGATTTTCAGACACAAGAGAACGACATTGACTAATAAGACATCCAAACTCAGAGACATCCACATAAGAAGCATGCAAAGCATCAACCACTTGCTTAGCGTCAGTCTCAACAATCACGTTGCAAAAACCACCTGCCTTCAACCAACTCAAGGCTTCCTTCAAACATATAGCTTCCGCTAAAGAGGCTGAGAAAAAACTGGGAATAATTTTTGAAAAGCAGCAAATCAAGGCTCCTGTACTATCCCGCATTACAGCACCCATGCCAATAGACTGACCACTCCTCGGGACAGATGCATCAATGTTGCACTTTACCCATCCATCCGCTGGTTTCTGCCATTTTGGCAAATGAAGATTGTCTGTTTGAGTATTAAAGTTCCGACCCGATAATTTAGCTTGCTGCCAACTACGAAGAAAGCCCAAACTCTGATGTACAATAGAGGATGCTGGCACAAACTCTTTATTCCATAACCAATTATTACGTTGTTTCCAGATACCCCATAACACAGCAACAACTTTAGCCAAATAATCTGCCTCCTGCGATTCCAATAGATATTCCATCCAATCTGAGAAATTATCACTGTGAACAGACGAAGGTGTTAAACCAGAATAATTCCAACACTCAGCTGCCACCTGACAGTCAAAAAAAAGGTGCGAAAGATGTTCTCCAACTTCTCCACAAAAAGCACATAAATTATCAACATTCAGACCTTTAAGAAACAGACGCTCTCGGGTTGGCAAAAAGTTACAGCAAGCTCGCCAAAGAAAATGTTTAAATCTTGGCGGAATTGGCATATTCCAAATAGAAGACCATTGCTTTCTACTCAGATATTGAAATAACCCCAACTCATCACAGGCAACTCGATAGCCAGACTTAACAGTGTAAATTCCACGTTTATTAAAATGCCAAATGATTCGATCACCTCCACCATCAGTTCCTGAGGGAATTCGTCGAATTGCCATCACATCTTCATTAGAAAAAATATCAGAGATAAACTCCCAGTCCCATTCATTAGACTCTAGAAATCGAAGGTCCCAAATTCATCAGGTTAAGGAGGAGTTGCGAGGGCTGGTAGGAAAAGTTGATAATGAGTCGGTTGGTCTTTTTGTTAAAAAGTGGGAACGGCTAAATGAGTTGCTTTTTATTGAAGAAAATTACTGGAAGCAATGAGCTAAAAAATTTTGGCTCAAAGAAGGGGATTTAAATAGCAAATATTTTCATAATTCGGTTTCTCAGAGGAAGCGGACAAATCAGATCTCTAGGTTGCAATGTGACGATGGGTTATGGGTTGATGACTTTGAGGATATGGGTAAGATAACCATTGATTATTTTTCTACTTTGTTCACAGATGAAGATGATGGCAATGAAATTAATGTGGATTATCTAAATTCAGTAGTTACTTCTGAGCATAATGATTTGCTGCTAGAGCCTTTCTCAATTGAAGAATTCCGTCAGGCTACTTTTCAAATGCACCCTGATAAGGCTCCAGGTCCAGATGGATTGAGTCTGGCTTTTTATCAGAAATTCTGCTATATTGTGGGTATTGATGTTTTTCGAGCTTGCTCTAAATGGTTGGATGATGGTGTTTTACCTTCAGGTTTGAATGATACCACTATAGTTCTTATTCCCAAAATTGATACTCCTATTTATTTGAAGGATTTTAGGCCTATTTCTTTGTGTAATGTGCTTTATAAAATATTGGCTAAGGTTTTGGCTAATAGATTAAAGAAGATTCTTCCTGATATTATTTCTGAGGAGCAATCGGCTTTTATGCCTGGAAAATCTATTATCGATAATGTCATTATTGCTTTTGAAATTATTCATTGCTTGAAGAGAAGAACTAGGGGTAATAAAGGTGAGGTAGCATTCAAATTGACATTACTAAGGCCTATGATCGAATTAGATGGTCCTATTTGAGTGCAGTGATGTTGAAGTTGGGCTTTAATGCTAGATGGGTGAGGTGGATTTTGATGTGTGTGAACTCAGTTAGGTATAATGTTGCTTTCAATGGTGGTGAGTTTGGTCCTATTCATCCCTCTCGGGGTCTTCGTCAGGGTGACCCTCTTTCCCCTTACTTATTTATTCTTTGTGCTGAAGGGTTATCTGCTTTTATTAAAAAAGCTGAGATTAGAGGTCAGATCCATGGGTGTAAAATTAGCCGGGGTGCTCCATCTGTCTCCCATTTGCTATTTGCGGATGATAGCTTTTTCTTCTTCAGAGCCTCTTCGGTAGAATGTGCAACGATGCAAAATATCTTATTAAGATATGAAAATGATTCTGGTCAAGCTATCAATCTTAATAAATCTGGTATTTTTTTCAGTGCAAATGTGAGTAGCTCTGTGTGTGATGAGATTAAAAATGCCCTTAATGTTCATAATCCCTTGAATATTGGGCGTTATTTGGGCTTACCTTATCTTATTGGCAGAAGTAAAAAAGCCATTTTCGCCTTCCTTAAAGATAGATTATGGCGACGTCTTTTTTGTAGGCATGGTCGTATGCTCTCTCATCTTTAATTATTATATTATTGTGATTTTTAACTTTTTCAAATAATTACTTTAAGGATTCTCTAAGTCTATTTATTTTTATTTTTTATATTACTTAATTTTTCCTATTAATATAACATCTTACTAAAACATTTGTGGATTTATGTTAATAATACATGAACAAAATTTATATATATACCACTTCAATTTACATTTATAACTACAAAACTTTACCACGAACATAAAAATTGCAACTAAATTTAATTTATAGCCATAAAAATTACAACTATATAGCTAATTGTACAAGTTAAAAGTTTATTAGTCACATGCATTAAAAGTTATGTAACTAAAACATTTAATGTATATTTAGCTACATGTAGTTAGCTATAAAAGTTAACACTACAAAAAAAAACTTATTTGTAGAGACTATAATTGTGATGCCTACATCCGAATAATTAAAGTTATTTTGGGCCAGGACTAAATTGTAATAAAATTAAGTTTGGAGAAAGGACTTAATTGAAATAAATAAAGTTTAGGGACTAAATGGTAAAATGGCTTAAACCGCCATTTCTGCAGATAAAAAGAAAAAAAAAGAAAATAAAGAGAAAGAAGAAGAGTAGCAGCCGAAGAAGGAGAAAGGAAAAGAAGAGGGAGGAACCGACATTTTAGTGAGTTGATTTCTTTTATTCAATTCTCTAATTTTCTTGTTTCTTTACGCTGATATTCGGGTTGTTTGATGAAAATTTGAAAATTATAACGTTGCAGCAGTGCGATCAAGTAGCGTCTTATTGCAATGAGGTAGCGCCTCAGCCCTTTCCAGGCCCTCAGGCGGCGCCTCAGTGGGCACTAAGGCGACGCCTCAGTAGGCTAATAAGGCGGCGCCTCAGTGAATTAAAGGCCTTAAGGTGGAGCCTCTACACTATGTCAATGTCTCAATGGTTTAAAATATTATTTTAAGTTGATTATGATCTGTGTTTAATCCGGATTTGTAATTTACATGATGTACAAAGTAAATACGAAGTTTTGGTTTGTTTAGAATCATAAACAAATTTGAAAATATAATAAAATTATGAGCACATGTACATTAAAAGAAAAGGTATTCGTAAGACTGTGCCCAGAGTACGACTTGATTCTGTGAGACGTAAGACTATGTCCGGAATATAACAACTCACGTGTGAATGATATTTTTGTACTTCGGGTACAATGAGGAATTGACAAAAATGAGATATATGATTATGATAACTATCTTGGGACAGTGCTCGAGATTCATGAAAGCCTTTGGGGCTAATCCGAGTGGTATGTAGATCGGTATATATATCTGGATTAAACCTTCAATATGCTGATTAGTACCCACCACATCGATAGCAACCTGACCTATTCTTGAATATTTTTGATAAATTGTATTGTGTTGTATAATGTTGTGCATAATATGAGAATGAAATTTTGAAAGGAAAGGTGATTGAAACGTGTGAAAGGCAAAAAGGGAGTTTAACTTCCAGAAAACCGGATTTGAATCTTTAAAGAATTAATTTAAATGATTCTTTTGACTTGATTATAAACTTATTTAATCTTTATGGATTAATTTATGAGTAAGATAATTTTGATTATTTTCAAAATATCACAGTTATTGATTATTCCTATTATTTCTTGCGATAGCATTGTAGTCTGTCTACTCACTGGTATTTTCTTGAGAAAATACCCACTACTCTATTTTTATTTTCTTTTCAGTATAAAATATAAATTGTATATATTATACATATAATGGCTATTCATTGGATAGTTATGACTTACGATGTTGTCGGGGAAAAGACGGAGGTTCATTACTTTATTCGATATGATGCTGAGGTAATTGTATCTTTGAAGGTATCGTTAGAGCCTATCGTAGTAGACTACTATACTTACACAGAGTGATATAACTTCTTAGACATCTGTTTGATGGTCGTGATAGTGACACATACGACCACACCGGAGGTCTGGGTCCCTAACTTGGACTTAGCAGCATCCGGACTCTCTTTTCTTTGTGGATGGGCTTGTGATGGAGAGTAATTACATTTTTGTTGTAGTTACCATGACACTTTCTGGGTTAGTTAGGCCATCATGCTAGATAGATGGGTTATATTTATTTTTGGTGTATATTTGTAGATATTATTATATAACCCTCTCTCCCTTTTTAGCTCTCTTGTGACATAACACTAGTTATGTATATTATACCAGTTCAGAGGTTGTTGATCGTACCATCATTCTTGTTTATTCTTATATGAATGCTATTAGTAAGTTTAATATATATGTTACTGATAGTTGAATGATATGAAAAAGCTAAATAATAAAGTGATGTTAGGTTTTAACTTATAAGTGACACCTCTCTACATCCGTGCATTGAGCGGATAGTAAAAGAGCATAGTACTGACCGACGAAGGTGCCGGTGGGGAGAGGTGTCATAGTCTTTTAGTATTAGAGCCTAGGTTTGAAAGTCTAGGTTTAAAAGTTTAGGTTTGAAAGTTTGTGTTTGAAAGCTTAGGTTTGAAAGCCTAAATTTTGATGGATTTGATAGGTCTTGGAATTTTAAGTTATGAGACCTAGGTTAAGTGAGTTTTATGAAAATTAAGAAATATGTGTGTGAGATGGATGTTAGTTGATAATCTAATACTCAATGGTTTGAATCAGCAAAATGGACTGATTTTGAAATTGCATAAAGATAACAGAAACTAAAGGAGGTAGAATAGGTATTTGTGGTAGGCCTAGAGGTAGATCGAGAGGTAGAGGTAGAGGTAGAGGTCAAGGTCAAGGTGTCCAGGCTGATAGGATAATTCTGGTAGAGAGAGAGAAAAGTGTGAGTAGAAATCGATATTCACTATAAGAATTGTCTCCATCGGTAGCCTTTGTTAGTAATGAGGGAGACGATATATCAATACAGGAAGCGAATAAGGCAGTTTGATGCCTAATGCTCCAGTGCTGAATTTCAATGTATCGAGAAGAGCACATAATGGACAACCACCACCGCCAGTGCAGGAAAATATGGCTAACTTCCCAGTGCAGCCAATAATACATATAGATGCTACAGAATTGGCATGCATTATGGCAACTGTGATGGCTGAGAAGGAAAAAAAGAAATATAAAAGACCTGGAGATGTAATTGAACATGTGACGAAATATGGAGCATATGATTTTTATGGTACGTTGGACCTAGGCTAGGCTGATAAGTAGATCAAGACTATAGAGAAGGCCTTTATGATGTTATAACTCAGTAATGATGAAAAGATAAGCAATGTTTATGGCCTGATGTTTGATAAAGGTGACGATTAGCTGACTAGATTCTGAAATTTGAATGGTGAAACCTTGACTTAGCAAGTATTTCAGGAGAAATTTCATAGAGAATACTTGACAGAAAACTACTGGAAGGAGAAAGTAGCTGCATTTATTAACTTAGTGCAAAGATCAATGACAGTTAGAGAATACGTTGATATATTCGAGGATCTGCATAAGTATTCAAAGGATATATATCCTATGGAAGAAAAGAAGAGCGAAAAATTTCATGACGGATTGCATATATCCTTGAGAGGAAAACTGAACTTGTATACAGGAACGATGTTTAGAGGTTAGGTTAAAAAAGTGATGAAATGGGAGAAGCTAGATAAGGAATTAGAAGCTTCAACCCAAGTTAAGCCTAATCAATAAATTGAGTCATCACGACAACCTTAGAAGAGAAATGGAAGTAGGAGATCAAGGTTCTCTCCATACTTCAAGAGTAATGTAAGGTTGGGAGGTGGAAATAGACCTCAAGAAAGTCAGGTATCAGTAAGACAACTAATAGTGCCAATAAAAGATATGTTGCCTTGGTGTAAACAATGTAAGAAAAATCATACTGGAAGGTGTAATCAAGGCGAGGTCAAATGTTACCGATGTAATGAGGTCGGGCATTATGTAAGAAACAACATGAAAGTATATCCAGGAGAACCATCTATAACACCCTCCCTTTCATATACGTATTTATGACGTATGTATGGTGTAACACCCATATTTTGGAAAGTACTGTTCATATATATTATTTGCTTGACATGTGGAATAGTATTATAAATTGTATTTAAGTGTGAATATGTACTTTTGGGTAGAGAGGGACCTAATTGTTAAGAAAGTTGAGAGTTAGTTGTTATATGAGAAAGTTGTGGATTATTATGTAATAATTCTATTTTAGTAAGGGGGTGTAGAGATTGGTAATATTTATTATTATTTTATTTAGAGATATTGTTGATTATTATTATGTATTATTTTATTCAAGATTTGTGATAATTATTTATTATTAAGTATATTATTATTATTATTATTAGATATTATGATAATATATAATTATTAATGGAGACTTTTGGTGGGGCAAATGGTTATTTCTCATTGGCTAAGTGGGTGTATGAGAGTATTTGTGAATATTTAATTATGTGGTGTGTGTGTGTGTGTAGAGATTTTAGAGAGAAAGAAGAGGAGAAGAGAGTGTAGAAATTTTGAGAGAGCTTGTGAACTTATTCATGTAATTAAATCAATTGTTTTGGGAAGTTTTAAGAGGGCTTTCATCTATTGGAGTCTTAATTTGGTAAGCTTACTTGAGTTTGATTGTTTTTAATTAAGTTTGGTTGTTGGAAAAATTCGGGTATGCTGCCTCTGTTTTTTAGTTATTTTGTTTTTGCCATATCTTGAGTTTTACAATTCTGATTTGAGCATGGTTTAATGATCTGGAAACTTCAGAGAGTTCTCTAGATTTATTATGTTTTGAACTTGGCCGAATTTTATTGTTAAACTTATCATATTAGGCCGGATATTTCAGTGCTCATAGTGATGTCATGTTTTATTCTGTTTGGCCAAATGGATTCAAAAATTCATAATTAATTCCACACAAATCCAAATTGAGTGATTTCAATTAAAATTTGATATAGACTCAAAACCCTAGCTTTGGTAGCAATTTAGAAATTTTTGGACTTATGTGTATATAGTTTTAGGTCATATTAATTTTAGAGCATTTAGTGCATTTTATGTATTTGATATGGTTTGTAATAGTTATTTGTTGGATTTGGTAAAAATATTATGTAGGAGTTGGAAGAGGAAGTGGAAACCCTACTCAATAGGGGGAACTTTGCTTGATAGGAAGTTGAAAGCTTTTTGGTAAGTAATTATTATTATAATGCTTACATATAATGATTCTCATGTAACTAAAGTTACATGACTATGTTGGTTTATATATATATATATGCTCTGATTGTGACTAGAATGATATTTATATATATATATATATGTGTAATTGTTGATAAGAATATGAATTGGTTGGTTTAGAATGTGATATAATAAATGGTGAACATTGGCACATATAATGTGCAAGCCATTTGAGGTGGTAGGATATATATATATATATATATATATATATATATATATATATATGCATATATAATGTTTGTGAGAATATTATAATATTGATTGAGATTGAGTTTGTGTTGTAATGTGAATAAAGCCACTGGATGTGGTATGGATTGACATGTGTTGTTGTGAGAAAATGTGATATATATATATGGTACATTGTTGGTATATTTTGAGTATACTTTTGATTATAATTGGTTACAAATATAAAAGTATGTTGAGATGAATTGATATACATCGCATTGTGAGAATGAGTTTTTAATGGTATATTTATATATATGAATATTGATTGATATGAGGATATAAGTAAGGTTGATGTATTATGGTGATGGCATTGGAATTATGGTGGTGAATGGTATATATATGAACATTGAAGTTGGTTTATTGGATACGATGATGATGATGTCGATTGGCTTTGTGACCATCGACTATAAGAATTGTGATGTCAATTGGCTTTATGAACATCGACTATGAGAATTGTGATGTCGATTAGCTTTGTGACCATCGACTATGAGAATTGTGATATCGACTATGAGAATTGTGATGTCGATTGGCTTTGTGACCATTGACAAGATTAAAATGAAATGTTATGAATGCGAGCATATGAAGTAATGATTGCAAGCATATTTATTTATATATATGCTCATGTATATGTGAGGTGTGAGTATGAGGATCATGGTTATGTGCTGATGATATTAGTTATTAAAATGGTTATGGATTGTTTTGAATATTGTAAATGATTAATATTATGTGTAAATAGATGTTTGGTATAGATTAGTGTGTTTAGAATGTATTGTTGTGGCTTGAATTGAATTATATTCATGTGTTTTGACATTCCTAGCTACTTCAAGGGTATTTTAGTTAATTCATATAAATAAATTTAGTCTATGTGTCTTCATAAAAATTGTAGCCCTCTGAGTTAACTTTCCATAGCTTATTGAATCACTCAAATCCGAGGTTTATAGAGGAAGTATGGTCAAAAGAGTACAATATGGTCAGTCAGGTAGTGTCGCAAGCACGCCCATGCGCACACCCATGCGTGCTAGAGGTGAAAATCAAGCCTCAAGCATGGCCATGCACAGCTTAATATAGAATTATGGTATTTTGACCATAACTTGAGCTACAGACCTCTAAATGAGGCATGGTTTGATACTAGGAAAACTTTAAAGAGTCCTCAAAAAGTTTCATGTTTGAGATTGGGTAGAATCTATCTTTAAGATTCTCTACGTGAGCTTGACATTTTAGTGCTCACTTACTCTTTTATCATTTGGACTTCTATGCGCAGTCTAAATGTTAAATTCTTATAATTTAATGAGTGAAAATGTTATTTATATATTCTTCTTAATTAGTTCTTGAGAAGAACTATATGTATACTTATTTTAATAATTGCTTATTGAGTCGCAAGCTCATTCCTTTGCAAATTGTGGTTTTCAGGTAATAGTTAGACTTATTTGAGGTGCAAGTTGATGAATTTGAAGTGTACTCCTTTATGAGTACAGATGGATCAAAGGCAGGCCTGGTGTCGACATCTCCATCCTCACGAGCATCATCATCATAACATTCAAACATTTTATATTTGTACAATGTATTTATTTTGATTTCAAACTATGTATGTACATAAAAGTAGAATGTATATATTACAAGAGTCTAGTATAAATACATGTATTTTGAGAAAACTTTTCATATGCCACGTGGTTGATGTAATGTATGGATACTTGTATGTAGTACTTGGAGGGTGCTACACCATCAGTATAAGCATCCCATACTCCTCTTAATGAAAAAGGTGGAAGATCATCTAGGGCAGAAAAGCTAGCTGCTGTACAAAGAGAGATGACTGGTATGGTAGGAACATCTCAAAACTAACCAAGAGAGCCAAGCGCAACAGCTAGTTGCATACAGTAAACTAGAGTATATGTTGTTATAGAGCAGAAGGCTGAGGAGTTACCAAATATGATAACGGGCAAGGTTCATATCGATGGTAAGTTAGTACGCATACTGGTTGACCCAAGTACTATATTTTCATTAATATCATCAACTTATATGATGCATGATAAGCTTAAAGTAAATGATTTGAATGAACTTGTGATTATGAGCATGCCTATAGGGATGAGTGTAGTTTGTAAGGATGTATATAGGGACGTCTCAGTAAAAATCAATGAGGGTGAAATGAGGTGAAATTTTATACCCTTACCCATTGGTGAGTTTGATGCTATACTCAGAATGGACAAGTTAAATTATTACCGAGCAAATGTGAATTACTATACTAGATAAGTAGAATTTAAAAAAGAGAATAGAGAAAGAATAAAATTTATAGGAGAAAATAAGAAAACACCTATTAAGATTATATCGGTAATGATGGCTATGAAATACTTGAGGAAAGGGTATAAAACATACTTAGCTTCTGTTGTGGAGGAAAGGAAGGAAGGTCCAAAGTTAAAAGGACTACCAGTGGCGAATGAGTTTGACGACATATTTTTGGAAGATTTACCAGGTTTGCTATCTGAAAGAGAAATAGAATTTGAGATTGAACTAGTACCTGAAACTACTCTTATATTATAAGCACCATATAAGATGGCTCCGGTAGAATTAAAAGAGTAAAAAGTGCAGTTGTAAGAACTATTGACTAAAGGATTTATCCGATCAAGTTTCTCCCCATGGGGTGCACCTGTATTATTTATTAAAAAGAAAGATGGATCTTTTTGATTGTGTATAGATTATAGACAGTTGAATAAGGTCACAATCCGGAATAAATACCCTTTGCCTAGAATAGAGTATTTATTCGATCAACTGCAAGGAGAAAATGTATTTTCAAAGATAGATTTATGATCTAGTTATCACCAATTGAGGATTAAGGAATCAGACGTACCTAAAACTACTTTTAGGACAAGGTATGAACATTATAAATTTTTGGTGATGCTATTTGGGTTAACTAATGCACCAGTAGTATTTATGGATCTAATGAATCGAGTGTTTAGACCATATTTAGACAGGTTTGTAATTGTATTTATTGACGAATATTCTAGTATACTCGAAATCAAGAGAAGAACATGAGGAGCATTTGAGGACAATGCTAGAAATTTTGAGAACTAAGTAGTTGTATGCAAAGTTTAATAAATATGAGTTTTGGCTGGATAACGTTATGTTTCTAGGGCATGTGATATCTGCTGAAGCAGTGTATATGGATCTTAGTAAGATTGAGGCGATTATAAACTGAGAGCCACTAAGGAATGTAATGGAAATATGAAGTTTCTTAGGACTAGCAGGATATTATCGAAGATTCATATAGAATTTCTCAATTATTGTGTCACCATTGATGAAATTATTGAGAAAGAATGTAAAGTTCAAATGGACTTTGGCTTATCAATGAAGCTTTAAAATCTTGAAAGAAAAGCTAGTCACTACGCCAGTATTGACGTTGCTAGTGGAAGGATGTCATAATGTGGTGTATAATGATGCTTTAAAGTAAGGGCTTGGTTGCGTATTGATGCAAAATGGAAGTGTAGTAGCATATACGTCAAGATAATTGAGACCGCACAAGCAAAACTATCCCACACATGACTTAGAATTAGTAGTAATAGTATTCATGTTAAAAATGTGGAGACATTACTTATATAGAGTAACGTATTAAATATTTTCAGACTATAAGAGCTTGAAGTATGTTTTAACTTAGAAGGAGTTAAATCTGAGGCAAAGATACTAGGTGGAATTGTTGAAGGACTACGATTGTACAATAGAGTATCATCCAGGAAAGGTGAATGTGGTTACGGATGCTCTAAGTCAAAAATCAAGTGGAAGTTTATGTTACATCCGCTCTGTTAGGATGCCATTATTGATTGAATTGGGGAAGTTAGATACTGAGCTTAAAGTAGATGCTTTTGATGGAGTGTTAGTTACTTTAAAGGTAAAGCCACTTCTATTAGAAAGAATTCTGGCAGCACAATGAATAGATGAAGAAACAAAAAGCTATATAGTGATGTGAAAAAGGGAAAGATGAAAGAGTTGAGTTGTAGTGAAGAAGGAAATTTGAAGTTTGAAAGTAGATTATATGTGCCAAACATAAATGAATTAAGACAAAAAATAATGGAAGAGGCACATTGTTCGGCGTATGCTATGCATCCAAAAAGTACAAAGATGTATAAAACATTGAAGAGAAGTTATTGGTGGAAAGGAATAAAGGGTGCTATAGCTAAATTTTATATCAAAATATTTGACCTATCAGCAGGTGAAGGCAGAGCATAAGTATCCTGCTGGATTGCTACAATCCTCACCAATTCTTGAATGGAAGTGGAAATATATCACAATAGATTTTGTAGTAGGATTGCCAAAAACCTAGTAAGGAAATGATGTCGTATGGGTAATTGTTGATCGTCTGACAAAGTCAGCACATTTCTTACCTATCAAGGTTAGTTATAACTTAAACAAGTTAGCAGAGCTATATGTGAAAGAAATCGTAAGGTTACATGGAGCACTGATATCATTCGTATCAGATCGTGATCCAAGATTCACATCATAATTCTGGCCAAGTCTGCAGGAAGCTTTAAGTACTAAATTGAGGTTTAGTATAGCTTTCCATTCTTAAACCGATGGTCAGTATGAATGCACCACACATGTATTGGAAGATATGCATAGAGCTAGCACATTAGATTTTGGAGGTAATTGAGATAAGCAAGTATTATTGATGAAATTCGCTTATAACAATAGCCACCAAAGTAGTATCAATATGGCACCTTTTGAAGTGCTATATAGAAGAAAATGTAGAACCCCAATATGCTAGGAGGAAATTGGAGAAAGAAAATTGTTAGGCTTAGAACTTATGCAAATGACTATGGAGAATATTCATGTAGTTCAAGCAAATTTAAAAATGGCACAAGATGGACAAAGAAGCTACGCTAACCTTAAGTGAGCCGATATCGAATATGACATTGGTGAAAGGGTGTTTTTAAAGATATCACCATGGAAAGGCATGTTGAGATTCGGCAAACGTAGCAAATTAAACCTAAGATTTATTGAACCATACGAAATAATTAAACGTGTTGAGTCGGTGGCTTATTGATTAGCTTTACCCATTAATTTATTTAGAATTCACGACATTTTTCATGTGTTGATGTTGAGAAGATATAGAAGTAATCCTTCTCACATACTATAGGAACAACCGGTAGAGTTAAAGGAGAATTTGAGCTACGAAGAAGAGCTAATATTAATTTTGATAAATAATCAAAAGGTATTGCGTAATAAAGTTATTTTTTGGTCAAAGTATTGTGAAAGAATTATTCTCGTGAAGAAACTACATGGGAACGAAAAGAGGATATGAGATAATAATATCTGTACCTACTCTCTGCAGGTGTGAATTATATTTGAAATGAGCATTCTCAAATTTTAAGGATGAAATTTCTTAAGTGGGGGAGAATTATCATATCCGCACCTAAATAATTAAAGTTATTTTGGATTAGGACTAAATTATAATAAAAATAAGTTTAGAGAAAGAACTTAATTGAAAGAAATAAAGTTAAGGGACTAAGCAGATAAGAAGAAAAAAAGAAAAGAAAGAGGATGAAGAAGAGCAGTAGCCGAAGAATGAGAAAGGAAAATAAGAGCAAGGAATCGATATTTTAGTGAGTGGATTTCTTTTCTTCAATTCTCTGATTTTCTTATTTCTTTACGCTGATATTCGGGTTATTTTTAAGTTGATTTTGAGTTGTTTGATAAAAATTTAAAAAATGTATCATTGCAGCAGTGCAATTAGGCAATGCCTGATTGCACTAAAGTGGTGCCTTATTGTAATGAGGCAGTGCCTCAGCCCTTTCCAGGCCCTCAAGTGGTGCCTCAGTGGGCACTAAGGCGATGCCTCAGTGGGCACTAAGGCGATGCCTCAGTAAGCCAATAAGGCAGTACCTCAATGAGTTAAAGGCCTTAAGGTGGCACCTCAGTGGGCACAGAGGCGGTGCCTCAATGGTTTAAAATGCTATTTTGAGTTGATTCTAATCAGTGTTTAACCCAGATTTGTAATTTACATGATTTACGAAGTAAATACATAGTTTTAGTTTGTTTAGAAATATAAACAAATTTGAAAATATAATGAAATTGTGAGCACATGTACATTGAAAGAAAATGTTATAGTAAGACTGTGCCCGGGGTACGACTGTATTCTGTGAGACATAAAATTGTGTCTGAGACACATCAACTCTTGTGTGAATGATATTTTTATACCTGGAGTACAATGAGGAATTGATAAAAATGAGATATATGATTATGATAACTATTTTTGGGACAACGCTCGAGATTCATGAAAGCCTTTTGGGGCTAATCCGAGTGGTATATAGATCGGTATGTATAGCTGGATTGAACTTTCAATGTGCTGATCGGTACCCACCACATCGATAACAACCTGACCTGTTCCTGAATATTTTTGGTAAATTGTAATGTGTTGTGCATAATATGATAATAAAATTTTGAAAGGAAAGGTGATTGAAACGTGTGAAAGGCAAAAAGGAAGTTTAACTTTCGGAAAGCCGGATTTGAATCTTTAAAGAATTACTTTAAATGATTCTTTTGACTTGATTATAAACTTATTTCATTTTCATTGATGATTTTATGAGTAAGGTGGAAATAATTTTGATTATTTTCAAAATGTCCCAGTTATTTATTTTTCCTATTATTTCTTGCGATAGCATTTAGTCTGTCTACTCACTAGGTATTTTCTTGAGAAAATACTCACCACTCTACTTTTATTTTCTTTTCAGCATAAAATATAAGTTGTATATATTGTACATAGAATGGCTATTCATTGGAAAACTATGACTTACGATGTTGTCGAGGAAGAGACGGAGGTTTATTACTTTATCTGACATGATGCTGACGCTATTATATCTTTAAGGGTATCATTAGAGCCTATCGCAGTAGATTACCATACTCACATAAAGCTACAGGACTTCTTAGACGGCTATTTGATGGTCGTGACAATGACACATGTTACCATACAGAGGGTTTGGGTCTCCCTGACCTGAACTTAGCAGCATCCAGACTCTCTTTTCTTTTGTGGATGGGTTTGTGATAGAGAGTAACTGAATTTTTGTTTTAGTTACCACGGTACTCTCCAGGTCTAGTTAGGCCATCATGATGGGTAGATGGGTTATATTTATTTTTGGTGTACATTTGTAGATATTCTTGTATAACCCTCTCTTCCTTTTTAGCCCTCTTGTGACAGAACACTAGTTATGTATATTACACAAGTTCAGTGGTTGTTGATCTTGCCATCGTTCTTGTTTATTCTTGGATGAATGCTATTAGTAAGTTTAATATATATGTTACTGATAATCGAATTATATGAAAAAGATGGATAATAAAGTGATGTTAGGTTTTAACTTAGAAGTGACGTCTCTCTACGTCGGTGCCTCGGACGAACAGTAAAGGTGCATAGTGCTAATCGACGAAGGTGCCGGTGGGAAGGGGTGTCACAATAATAATTATTTCTATAAATAATAAAATTCGTCTTTATAGTTTATAGAGACAATTTTACTTCGTCTCTATTTTTTTCCTTCAGCTTTCGTCTCTATAAGATATAAAGACAAAATAATATTATCGTTTCTTTATATATTAATTTATGAAGACAAATTTTTATGCCTATGGAGATAAAATTAAATTAATTTTATATCTAATTATTTATAAATTATCTAAAAATTTGAATTGTAATATAAAAATTTTAAATTTTAACTACTTTCAATTTTTATATAATATTTATCTAAAATTTCAACATTTAAAATTTAAAAATCTTTCAGCTTAGTTCTAATCATAACTACTATTAAAAAAAAAGGTAACAACTTTATAATTTTTCAAGCTAGAGTAATTTATAAAGAGAAGTACAAAATTCTTATTTACTTAGTAACAATGTCGGATTTAAGTCTTATATCTCAATAGACTTTTTAAATTTATTGTCTTTTTTTAGAAAAAGAAATTGTTAATTTATTTTGTTCCTTTAGATAATATATAGAGACATTAAATAAATTTTGTCACTTTAAATCTAATTTGTAAGGACAAATAATTTACTTTGTTACAATAAATCTAAATTTAAATAATTAAAAAGACAACAAAATAAATTTGTTACTTTAGATTATCACTATAAGTTAAGTATTTTGTAGTGTAAAGTCGTAGCTAATAATATCAATCAGTCATAACATGAATTATTTTTTAGCTAAAAATTAAAATTTTAGTCACGATATTTGACCTCCTGACTAATTAAACAATATTAGCTATAAAAATAAATAAATCCGTAGCAAATTATTTATAATTTTAGCTTCAAATATTAATTTCATTGCTAATTTAAATTTTAGCTACAAAAATTAAATTGTGGCTAATTAAAAAAGGTTATTTACAAAAAAATACATATACTTCGACACTTTTTATAAATAATCATATACTTTCAATTTTAGCAATTTTATGCGTAAACTTTTTTAATTTTTGCAATTCAATGCACCGATTGTTTTTTAAAAATTGAGTGATGACATGTCAATCGGAAATACATATACTTTATCACGTCAAATAGCACCCTAACTCAAAATTAAAATGCATAGTTCTGAAACTTAAAAAAAGTTGCATTTTGAGAAATTATCCCCACCTCATCTAACAAAATAGAAGTCCTAATTTCAAAAATGCAGCATTTTTTTAAGTTTCAAAATGTTGCATTTTGATTTTTAGTTAGTATACTATATGACTTGGCAAAATATATGCATTTTCGGTTAACACGTTATCACTCAATTACCAAAAAAATAATCAGTGCATTGAATTGAAAAAATAAAAAAAGTTCATGCATAAAATTACCAAAATTGAAAGTATATGATTAAATTACAAAATGCATCAAAGTATATATATATATATATTTTATAAATAACCTATTAAAATATATAAATATGAAACTAAAAAGTTTCATATCTCATATTGAAAATAAGTAACAATTTTTTTTTATTATAAATAGAAGTCATTAGTTTTATTTTATGTTGAAGGATATTTTTTTAGGGTTATTTACAAAAGAATACATATACTTTGGCATTTTTTGCAATTTAATCGTATACTTTCAATTTTGGCAATTTTATACATAAACTTTTTTTTATTTTTGTAATTTGATGCACCAGTTGTTTTTTGGGTAATTGGCTAATGACCTACTAACCCGTAATGTATATACTTTGTCACGTCAGATAGCACCCTTACTTAAAATTAAATTGTAGTATTTTAAAACTTAAAATAACGTTGTGTTTTTGAAATTAGGGCTTCTATTTTGTTACATAGGGTGGGGGTAGTTTCTTAAAACATAATATTTTTTAAGTTTCAAAATGCTATATTTTAATTTTTAGTTAAAGTGCTATCTAACGTGATAAAATATATATATTTCCAGTTGGCATGTCATGTAACACCCGCACTAAAGATGCAATGTTCAAGCATCGTACCTTGTATAGTTCGTGGGATGAAGATGTGGATTGTGTATAGAATGGAGTGTGAGTATGTTAGTGGAGAGGGGTGTAAATGTCAAGGAAGTAATGGAGTGAGTTGTAACAAAAAGAGAGTTGAGGGTTGTTATGTAAAAATCCAAGAAAGAGAGGGAGGTGTAGAGTGGAAAGT
>CATIWO010850967.1:0-10323 GCA_949673435.1 Macaranga tanarius | reverse complement strand
CATGACTTGGTTGACATGTTGATTGTATATTGTTCATTATGCATGTTTAGCTATGTAAGAGTGCATGTGATATGATCTATGGGCATGAAAGTGTTTTGTGTTTGATGCAAATGTTGCATGCAATGAAAATTTTTAAATTCTACATTTTCATTGTTCCTCTACACACACTTTCCTTCAGGGGTCACTCAAGACTTATGGGAACTAAATATGATTAATTGGGATTTTTACATCTAGCATGGAAAGGTGTTTTCATAATATTAAGTGTTTATATTATTTCCCATTGCCAATTAGACTTGAACCTAGTAAGTCACACACATAAGTGCTGCACAAATGAAGATAATTATTAATTCAATTATTAATTAAAGAGTTTAATTAATTAATTAAATTAATTGAATTGAATTTGTTCATGTGCAGGGATCTAGCATATCCCAAAATCTAAATTTAAAGGTTGGGACTAATTATAATTAAATAAATATTAATTTGGACTTAATTTAATATATGATATTAAGTTCAAGGACTAAATAAATATTTGCCTCCAAGTGGTAGTATGGATATGGGCCATGAGATGGACCATATGTATTATTAATAGTGGATTAAAGTTGGGCTTTATTTAAAGAGTCTAAAAGGGCCCATGAGTTATCTTATTTAGTTTAGCGTGGGCTTTGTTTAAGTGTTAAACAAGCCCATAACCTTAGCCTAACTCATTAAGGGTTAATAAAGTTAAAGTCTAAGGTTATCCTTATAACCAAAATAATCCCACTTATGACATAAAGCTATCCATGCATATAGTTAGAGTGTGAGACACTCAAACTATCATATGCATGTAGCTTAAGTGTGAGACACTCAAGCTAACACATGTATGTAGCTTGAGTGTGAGACACTCAAGCTATTAACAAAATGGATATGTTTAAGTTAGTGGATGGTGTAGAGATAAGACTAATGCACATTTGAGAGACATTTTAATATTCTTACTAAAAAGAGAAAAGGGTTGATATATCATCTTCTTCCTTCTTCTTCTTAGTGTAGAGAATAGAAAATATCATAAGTGTTGTGAACTCTCAAGTTAAAAGCCATTGTTGTACAAGAGTTGTACAAGACTATATCCATCATTGATATCCATTAGAGCTTGTCACTTAGTCCTACACATTCAAGCTTGGAGGAGTTCTAACAAGGATCTTAGGTCAAAGAAGAGAGGCTTATAGGTAGTTTTCCATCACCCTTTAAATATCTTCCTTGTGCAACTTGTGTGTTTCAATCTAGAGGTTTCATATTTGAGGAGATTGGAGCTTGTAGATCATAATAACCTAAAGCTTATCAAGTGTTCTACACACTTGGAAGTTTTATAAGTGTTACTAAACTCTTAGTTGGTAGGCTTTATGGCATGATGCTCTAACTTGGTTATTGATTTAAAATGCTATCCTTGATGCATGTTTTGGCTATATAAGTTTTCTTATGATGTGATCTTAGGTTGGGTAAGATTTTAGTGTTGATGCAAGAGTTGAATGTAATCAAAATTTTAAAATTCTGCTTTATTTTGATTGCTTTGAATCTTGTCCCTTCAGGTGGTATCAGAGCCTAAATCATATTATTTACATGCTAAATGTTGTGATAATTACAAAAGTTGTGATTATACTTGTTCTTAGTTGTAAAAGTTATAACTAAAGATGCTTAAAAATGTATAGTACTGTCACGGGGGAGACTTTTCACGGTACTGTTCACAGTATATATATTTTTCTTGTTTGTTTGACTTTGCAAATACATGATAATATACAAGAGTTGTATTTTATTAAATATTTGTTTGTCATACATGCAAGGAATGATCATGGACTTAGTTTACATCCTATGGTTTGTAATAATAATTAATTTTATTATTTTTTGGTATGTAATTAAGTGTTAATTGCATAGATTTAGGATGTAAATTATTTACCTTAGTATGACACGGATCGAATGTAAATCATAAGAGTTGTGACTTGAAGATTGAAGTGTTCAATTTGGTGGCTCGTTCAACCTTTGGTGGCATGGATCAAGGCCCATAGTGATGGGGACAAAGAAGGCTCATGGAATGAAGGCTTTTCTTAGGCTAGGCCCATTTGTAAATATTCTAAGAGTTAGAATAGGCTTAAGAAAGGTCCATGATCACTCTTTATTTATGCATCCATTTTGTATGTGCAATGTATATATGTGATATGCATGTTGTGGCATGCTATAAATGTATATGATATGTATATAGATGGGTGATGGATACCATGCAATATATGTATAAGATATATATGTTGTGGATGGATGGCATGCAATGTATGTATGAAATATAAATATATTGTAAACCGGCTAATGTGCAAAGTGAGACCTTAATTAAAGACCTAAAAATCTTCCAATCAAATTTAGGTCTAGGCTCTCCATTAGAGCAATGACTTGCATGGTTTTGGACTTATGTGCATCAACTATAGATACATAGGGGTGTACATAAGGCCCAAGAGATTTATCTAGTGTTATTATTAAGCATGAGATGTTGTGGGTGTGTGGATACACTATAGGCCAAGAATGACAAATAGGAGTACCTGAGGTTTGTAGTGTTCAAATCCATACATTTCACTAATCTAATGGTATGGACCTAACTAATGCCAAAGGCTAAAAATGGCAATTAGGTTCACCTGAGGCCCGTAACATTAGGAGTCGGATTAATGGAACCTCACATGAGATGTGATGGATAAGAGTTGTCTATTTAATGAGAACTATTATTCTAAGAATGTTAATGTGTACCTGAGGGATAGTTAGTGGCCCATTAAGAACTCCATTACCCACTAGAAATCCATTCAACAAAGGATTTTCATTTCCTACTTGGAAGTGTAGGATTTGCCAAGTTAGTGGGAGGCCATTATGATTAAAGACCAAATCTAATGGTAATTACAATGACATACAACTAATCAATCTTGTTACCTTTTGCAAAAATTGATAACATGAGACCATCAAACCCACTTTCCATCATACTCGACAATAATAGGCTCACGGGCCTAAATTTTATTGATTGGCTAAGGAATCTAAAAGTTATTTTAGCTTCTGAGAAAATACTATATGTATTAGAACAGAACCTCCCTAGACCCCTTCCCAAAAATGCTTCCCAAGAGGAGCATAATACTCTTAAAAAATAGAAGGAGGATGATATGCAAGCATGTTGCATTATGTGGGCTTCCATGAGCATCGAGATCCATCGGCAGCATGAGAAATACACAAGTGCAAGGGAAATCTTACTTTACCTACAAGAGTTATTTAGTGAACATAGTAGGACTGCTAGATATAAGATATCAAATAGGTTGTTTCGTGCTAAGATGAAGGAAGGAGGGGAAATAGTAGCCCATGTGAACTCCATGATTAGATTAATGGCGGAGCTAGAGAGTCTAGATTTCATAATGGACTTCCATCTCCAAGTGGATTTGATCCTTCAATCCCTTCCCAAATCTTTCAGGCAAACCATCGCTAACTTCTAAATGAACAAGATAGAGTGCATTCTTGTAGAGCTTATGAACATGCTTGTGACGACCTAAAAGGCTATACAAGGGAGTAAAGGGAAGGAGGTTGCATTTATTGCCACTTATAGTGGGACTAAGAAGAAGGCAATAAAAAAAGAAAGGCAAGACTAGTGTTGTCAAGCCTACGAGAGGAATAGCCAATAATAAGGGCAAGGCCATTGTGAGGGAAGAGCAAAGCAAAAGAAAGTGTTTCCACTACCAAGGTAAAGAACATTGGAAGAGGAATTGTCCTAAGTTCCTTGAGGCTTTCAAGACAAAAGGAAAGGGCAAGGATGGAGAAGGTGAGACTTTCTCTAATTTATTTGCTTTTAAATGTTCTAAGAGCTCATCTAATGTATGGGTATCAGTGTTAGTATAGATGTGACCTAAGGCCATTATTATATGTAGTCATTATACATTTATCCCTATGGTAATAAAATATTCATTTAAATTAAGTGTTAAGTTTATTTGAATATTTACCCTTAGTATTATGTTGAATGAGTTTATTATCAAGAGTTGATAACATGAGTGACAAACTCATTTAGTACATATGCTATAAATGTTCATAGTCGTTGGATTAGTATATGGGTAGTATTAATCCCTAGACTATCAACTCTATCTATTTTTCTTAATCAGTATGTGATATCGATCATGGGAGGTAGTGAGTCTCATGCTACTTGATATAAGATAGCAAAATAGACACGTGAATACTCATGTGATGGGTGGATCGAACATGGGACATAAGATTTGTGATTGCATGGAATTTCACTTTTATCCACAATCACAATCTTGGACATAATGGTGCATATAGTTATTTGACCTGAGGTGACACGGTCATCCATATATGGCTAGTTAGAGTTTGTTACCACTTGCATACTTGTGCTAGCCATGTATGGGTATATGGTGTATGGTGGCTCTAGTTGGTTATATGTGGGGATGAGTGATCGGCCAAGATGGAATTCATTACCTGGAGTGAACCGAGATAAGATCCTATGCTATCTATGTTATTCTTGATGAATAAGTACTTGGCCAGGTCAAACATGACTTACCCGAAAAGAGTTTTAGTGCTAGAAAGAGTTTCTAGTAAAAGTCATGTTTTGTCGAGATTTGAACTTAAGATGAGGCCATATGATTGAGGCAATTAGAGTTTGACTAAACCGTGACTCTAGTTGATATCGGGATCTCGTAATAAAGGGACATTTAATGCACGGTAATTATATTGTATGGTTTTTATGGATATACATATAGCATTCATTTCTATTTGGGTAGTCGTGACATCTATGTTAGGGGTCACTCATGACTTAAGGGAACTAAATGTGATTAATTGGAATTTTCACATTTAGTATGGAAAAGGTGTTTTCATAATATTAAGTGTTAATATTATTTCCCATTGCCATTTAGACTTGAACCTAATAAGTCACACACATAAGGGTTGCACTTATGGAGATTAATATTAATTTGATTGTTAATTAAAGAGTTTAATTAATTAATTAAATTAATTGAATTAGATTTGTGCGTATGCGGGGATTTAGCATATCTCGAAATCTAAATTCAAAGATTGGGACTTAATTATAATTAAATAAATATTAATTTGGACTTGATTTAATATGTGATATTAAGTTCAATGAGTATATTAATATTTTCCTCCAAATACATTCAAATATGAGCCATGAGATGGACAATATATATTGATAAAGATGGGCCATGAGATGAACCATCTATATTGATTAAGATAGGCCATGAGATGGACCATGTATATTGCTAAAGATGGACTTGAAATGGACTTAGGATGGGGCTTTATTTAAAGAGTATAAATAAGCCCATAAGTTGTCTAGTTTGGTATGGAGTGGGCCTTCTCTAAGTGCAGAGAAGCCCGTATGCCCATAACCTTAGCCCATATCCATTAAGTGTTAATGATATCAAGGCTAAAGTTATCCATTTAGCCAAACACAAGCCACTCACTTGCAAAGCAAAGCCATACATATAGATTGAGTATGTGATACTCAATCTATCAAATGCATATAGCTTGAGTGTGAGACACTCAAGCTATAGCAATGCATATGGCTTGAGTGTGAGACACTCAACCTATGCCATTGCATGTGGCTTAAGTATGAGATAATCAAGCTATTATTAAGCTATTATCAAATTGGTTATAGTTGATAGTTAGTGGAGGGTGTAGAGACAACCAAGCCAACTAAGGCTAATGTACATTTGAGAGTTAATTTAATATTCTAACAAAAGAAAGAAAAGTATTGAGAGTGTCTTCTTATTTCTTCTTCTTCAAGTGTAAAGAATTCAAATATTCACAAGAGTTATGTGCTTTCAAGTTAAAAGGCATTGTTGTACAAGCTCAAAGTCCATCATCAATTGGAGGTTGCATCCTTGTTCCCTACATTCAAGCTTGGAGTGGCTCTAACAAGCTCTTGGGTCAAAGATTAAGAGAGGCTTGTGGGTAGAGCTTCACCATCCTCCAATATCATCCTTCTGCAACTTGTGTATTACAAGCTAGAGCCTTCACATTTGTGGAGCTAGGAGCTTATAGATCAACATAAACCAAAGCTTATCAAGCGTGCTACCAACTTGGACTTTTATAGGTGTTACCAAACCCTCAGTTGCTAGGTCTTGTATTGTGAATGCATGACTTGGTTATTTGTTGATGTATTATGTTGTCCTATATGCATATTTAGCTATGTATTTTCTATGTGATATGATCTATGGTCATGGATGTGGTTCATGTGTGATGCAAGAGTTGCATGCAATCAAAATTTTAAAATTCCATATGTTTTGGTTGTTGCATAATCCATACTTCCTTCAATTGGATACCGGTGCAAGTTCTCACATTTGTTCATCCTTACAGGATCTAGCAAATAAAAGAAGGTTGAGGTCCAATAAAGTGACCTTAAGACTTGGGAATGGAGCAATTGTTGCGGCCAAGGCTATAGGATCCACTTCTATTGATTTGTATAATCATACTTTGTTATTGGAAGATGTATTATATGTACCTAATACCTATAAGAATATTATCTCTATCTTTAGTTTGACTAGTAGAGGTTATGAATTCCATTTTGGTATAGATGTATGTAAAATTCATTTTGGAAATGAATTAATTAGCATAAGTTATTTAATACATAGTTTATATTATATTGATAAAATCTCCAATAACACTAAGCCTCTAAATGTTGTGAATACTTTGCTAATTGAAAATGCCTCCAGCTCCAAATATCTATGGTACTTGAGATTATGTCATATTGTAGAGGATATAATCATAAAGTTGGAAAAGATGGGAATCTTGAGCAATCTTGAATCCATATCCGATCCAACTTGTGAGGCTTGTCTTTAAGGCAAGATTACTAGATCACTATTTGTTGGACAAATGGAAAAAGCCAATGATTTGTTGGAGATCATACATAGTGATGTATGTGGACTATTTAATGAAATGGCTAGAGGTGGTTTCTACTACTTTATAACCTTTATAGATGATTTATCAAGGTATGTGTATTTGTTTCTTATGAAGAACAAAAGTGAATCCTTTGAAAAGTTCAAGGAGTTCAAAGCCTAAGTAGAGAACCAAACTGGGAAAAGTATTAAAACTCAAAGATTAGATCGAGGAGGTAAATACTTGAGTACTGAGTTCATTGAGTTCTTTAAAGAATATGGCATTGTATCATAATTCACACTACTGGGAACACCAAAATTGAATGGTGTATCTAAGAGGCAAAATCATACTTTATTGGATATGGTACGATCCACGATGAGCTACACTGATCTTCCCATATCACTTTAGGGTTTTGCACTCCAAACAGCCTCCTACATCCTTAATCATGTTCTATCCAAGTCCGTTTCTACAACACCATATGAGATATGGCATGGTAAGGCACCAAGTCTTAAACACGTTAAGATTTGGGGGTGCCTGGCTTTTATTAAAAAGATGAAATTGGACAAGTTGGATGAAAAGTCGATTAAAGAAAGGTTTGTTGGATATCCTAAAGACACTTTAGGATATTACTTTTATCTTCTTGCTGAACAAGTTATTGTTGTAAGTAGAGATGCCATATTTTTTGAGAAAGAGTTTCTTAAAGAAGGTGGCAAAGGAAGGAAGATAATTTTATATGAGGAGTCATCTAAAGAAGCCCAACAAATTGATTAAATGGATATTGATCGACCCAAAGATCCTATTCCAATTGAGAATGTCATCACACTGACTCCACGAAGGTCTAGTAGGGTATCTTATCCCCCAGAGAGATACGGTTTTCTCCAGGAATGCAAGAGTTGTATGTTTATAAAGAAAACTTTCATGTTGATGATCCTACTACATATGAAGAAGCTTTATATGATAAAGATTCTTCAAGATGGCTTGAGGCAATAAGAACTGAAATGGATTCCATGTATGCAAACCAAGTCTGGACACTTATTGATCCTCTTGAGGGTATTGTACCTATTGGGTGTAAATGGATCTTCATGAGAAAGATTGGTGCAGATAGGAAGGTAGAGATCTGTAAAGCTAGGCTTATAGCGAAAGGGTTTTGCCAAAGGCAAGGGCTTTACTATAAGGAGAACTTCTCGCCAGTAGCCATGCTTAAATCCATTCGGATTCTTCTTGCTATTACCGCACACTATGATTATGAGGATTGGTAAATGGATATTAAGACCACCTTCCTTAACAGTTATATTGAGGAAGCCATTTTCATGGAGCAACGTAAGGGTTTTGAATCCGAGGAAAGCTCAAAAGTGTGCAAGCTTAATAGATTGATCTATGGTCTAAAGTAAGCTTCAAGGATTTGGAATCATCACTTTGATGAGGCTATCCGTTCTTATGGTTTCATTAAGAACAAGGATGAGCCATGTGTTTACGAGAAGGTTAGCAGGAGCCAACTCACTTTCCTAGTCTTGTAAGTTGATTATATTCTTCTCATTGGTAATAACATCGGTATGATGGCATCTACAAAAGTATGACTGTCTAAGACCTTCTCGATGAAAGACTTAGGAGAGGCTACCTATATTCTTGGGATTCGAGTCTATAGAGATAAATCAAAGAGAATTATAGGTTTATCTTAAAGTCTTTACTTGGAAAAGGTGTTGAAGAGGTTCAACATGCTTGATTCTAAGAGGGGATTGTTACCATTTAGGCACGGTATCCACCTATCCAAGGAGATATCGTTCAAGACACCCGAGGAAATGGAGGAGATCGCCAAGGTTCCTTATGCTTCAACTATAGGAAGCCTAATGTGTGCTATATTGTGTACTAGGCCGGACATTGCCTGTGTTGTTAATGTGACTAGTAGGTTCTAATCCAACCCAGGCTTAGAGTATTGGGTGGCAGTTAAGCCTATCCTTAAGTACTTGAGAAGGACTAAAAATTTAGTTTTGACTTATGGAAGAGGTGACTTACAGCTTACAGGTTTCATAGATTCTGACTTCCAGTCAGATCTGGATGATGGAAAGTCTATAGCTGGGTTTGTCTTTACCTGTAATAGAGGTTCAATGAGTTGGAAGAGTTCCAAGCAAAGTATTACCGTTGATTCCAGTACAAAGGCCGAGTACATAGCAGCATCAGATACTGCTAAGGAAGCTATTTAGATTCAAAAGTTTATCACCGAACTAGGAGTTGTTCCTTCCATTGATTCGATAGTCCCTCTTCTGTTTGGATTCAGAAGTTTGTCACCGAACTAGGAGTTATTCCTTCCGTTGATTCGGTAGTCCCTCTCTTCTACGACAATAATGGAGCTATTGCTTTGGAAAAGGAACCGAGGTCTCACCAAAAATCCAAACACATAGAAAGGTGCTATTATGTTATCAAAGAACTTGTTAGGAAGGGCAATGTGCTCATGTAAAAGGTAGCTTCACCTGATAATGTGGTTGATCCAATGACTAAAGCGCTTACCCAGCTGCAATTAGACAATCATCTTGAGAAGATAGGTTTTAGATATTGTAGTGAATGGTGCTAGTACAAGTAGGAGATTGTTAATATAAATGTATCCTAGGGCCATTCTTATATGTTGACATTGTACTTTTATCCCTATGGTAATAAAATATTCAATTAAATTAAATTTTAAGTTTATTTGAATATTTACCCTTTAGTATTATGTTGAATGAGTTTATTATCAAGAGTTAATAATATGAGTGACAAACTCATTTGGTACATATACTATAAATGTTCATAGTTGTTGATTAATTTAAGAGTAGTATTAATCCCTAGACTATCACCTCTATCCATTTTCCTTGATTAGTATATGATATCGATAGTGGGAGGTAGTGAGTCTCATGTTACTTAATATAAGATATCATAATAGACATGTAAATATTCATGTGATGGGTGGATCAAACTGTGACGTAAGATTTATGATTGCATGGAAATTCACTTTTGTTAACAATCACAATCTTGAACATAATGGTGCATATGGTCCTTTGACCTGAGGCGACACGGTCATCCACATATGGTTAGTTACAGTTTATTACCGCTTACATACCTATGCTAGCCACGTATGGGTATATGGTATGTGATGGCTCGAGTTGGTTGTATGTAGGGATGAGTGATCGGCTAAGATGGAATTCATTACCTGGAGTGAATTGGGATAAGATTGTATGCTATCTAAGTAATTCTTAACAAATAAGTACCTACCCAGGTCAAACTCGACTTATCTGAAAAGAGTTTCAGTGCTAGAAAAGAGTTTCTAGTAGTAGTCATGTTTTATCGAGAATTGAACTAAATATTGAAGGGAATGGAGATCTAAGCAACTAAATATGCGGAATTTTTAAATTTTTTAGTTGCATGCAACTCTTGCACCAAGTTAGAAACCATTCATGCCATAAGATCCAA
>CATIWO010850862.1:0-20820 GCA_949673435.1 Macaranga tanarius | reverse complement strand
TTTTTTTTCAATTTTAAATAATTATGATAAAAATTACTTTTCATTCTTTACATTTGTGCATAATTTTGATAAAATAATATCTAATTAATTAATTAATAATTCTACTATAATATTGTAGACATGTAAATTTTCATAAATAATTATTAGACCAATAAAATATTTTCGGTCTATTAAATAATTTAATTAGACTAATTACATATTTTAGTCTAATAAATCTATAAAGATTTTGGGCCAATTAAATATTTTGGTTTATTATCTTAATTCTTAATTAAATTATTTTAATGACCAATCAAATTATTTGAAAAATGTCATTAAAATAATTATAAATAAATAATAATTAAAATTATTATGTTTTTAAATAATGATGCGTATTAACCAATCAAATTGCATAAAAAATAGTTAAAAATTAATTCTACCATTAGAGTTATGAAATTTCATAACACTTATACTATCTCTACAAATGCCTATAAATAGAGGTGTCTCTCATATTTCAAATCAACAACAAAATAAGCATTGAACATCTGTCAAAATCATAACTCAAATTGTTTACAAGATCATCCAACGTGTTGTTCATCAAATTCATATTTGATTCAAAATTAAGCTACAAAAATCCTTGAATCGAGTTATTTTGAGATCATCAAAAGATGTTTTTCATCAAATTAAAAACTTTCTTCAAGATCAAGCTGCAAAACCTTGAATCAAATTATTTCAAAATTAAGCTAAAAAATCCTTGAAGTGTGTGATTGTTACGAAATTCAAATCGGAGGATTCAAAATTCTTTATAACAAGAATTTTATGGATATTGTAATTTATTCTCTAAATTTCAATAAAATTCTCAATTTGTTTTATAATTTTCTTGTTTGATTTTTCATACACTAAATTTTGTGTGTACAAATATATTTTCATGCTTCATACTTGAGTTTAACATACTAAATTAATAATGTATTAACTTTATAATTTAATATATTAAATAAAACAATTGAAATTCATTTGATATATACATTTTAGTAAATTTTAATAATTTAATAAAAATATATAACTATTATAAATATGAATTAGTTATTTTTTATTTTTCTTCAATGATATTTTTATTATGATTTTTTAATTAAATTATATAATATACTAGATAATGTACAATGTATTTAGAAATAATAAATATATTTCTGAATTTTATTTGATTAAAATATATAAATTTGGAAGATATATAAACTGTACATAAGTTATAATTATTTATATCAATTAATAATTTTTTAGTTATTGATATTTTATTTAATTAATAATTTTATTTTATTTAACCCCCCTTATTCCAAAACTAGAAGTTCACTTTTCTTTTCATTTATCCAAATAAGTCATTTGATTTATTAAAAAATAGTTAATTTATTAATAATTTTTAATTAATATAAATTTCAGTTAGAATTAATTAATCTTTGTAAAATTTAATGAGTTTGTTTTATATTATTAATAAAAAAACCATATAAACAAATTATATTCAACTTATATAAAAGTAAAATAATTTTATATAATTTTGAAAATGAGAGAAGTAATTTATAAAATACACTTTATTTACTTTCCATTTAAGTGTCTTCTATGGTTAGTTTATTTTTTATAAAATAAAATATACATTATTAATAATCACTGATAAAAAAATTTTTATTATGATAAAAATAAAATAAAAGTAGATAAAAAATCTCCTTTATTATGAAAAAAAATAAAATAAAAGTAGATAAAAAATAAAATCATCATAAAATCTCTCATTTATTTTTAAATGTTTTAATGTATTATTAATTTTTTCATCTAATTCATATTTCCGATTATAACCTAATCACAAATATGAAAAAAATTCTAAATTTAGTTTAAAAGCAGATTATATTGTATTAGTGTCCACATTCTTTGGACATTAATTGAAAAAAAAAGAAGAAAAATTCTTTGGATGTTGGACAAAGGTTAATAAATCAGCACGCGCAGAGAATAGAGAGTAGCAAGCAATCATTCTAATTCAAAGAACCAAATCCATCGTAGTTCGTAGGCAGAGAGCTGTGCCGTGTACTAAACTACTAAGCATCCCACGCATCACATTGAGAACCTCACAAAAACAGCGCGTGAACTTGATAAAAGTTAGCTCCATAAGTTATCTGCTGTAATAGAGATCACCAATATTCTACACTACGCACCCACTAACCACTTACCACTAAAAAAAATTCAAGATGCAACCACGTGGCTGTCATGGAATGGGATAATAAATATGTCCTTTAGATTGTATGTTTAACACCTTAACAGGTAACCAACATAGCAAAATATTATTAATTGGAGAAGCCAGACTCCTAATAAAATAAAGCACACAGCAAAGCAAAAGAAAAAGAAAAGGAATAAAGAAGTGAAACCCTAACTTCAAAGTTGAATGATGAGGAAAATAATAAGTGGGTCAAGGTTGCTTGAAAAGGAGGAAATTTTGACCAAACATTTACAACAACACAAACAGACAAAGCTTGTATTAAAAGCAGCTTAACTGTGCCTTTTTTTTTAAAAGGATTAAAGTTTGCTTTGTGGTTTCGTAATTGTGGACCCAATTCTATGTAAAAGCTCCTTTAAAAAAATAAGGAAAAAAATTCCATGCAGAGGCTTGGATAAAGGAAGTAACAGAATCGAGCTTGAGAATTTTTTATTTTTTTATTTATATTAGGGATTGATAATGAAAAAAGGTGACAATTAGTTAGACTCAAGTTATGTTCAGAAAAGAAAAAAAAAAAGTTAGAAACTCAAGTGTTAGAACTTAGAAGTATATCCAAACAGTTAAATGATGAAAATTCTTTTAAAATATTAAAAAAAATATGAATTTAATTTTTAATACAGTAAAATAATTAAAATTCTCTTACTATATTAAAAAAAAAAAAAAAACTACTTTTCAGCTTTACAATTCAAAAAAAATTCCAACAGTACTAATTAGGAGAAATCCAAATGAAAACTCAGTCCATATGAAAAGAAAACTTAAGAATTTTGAATTCAATTCAGATAAAATGAAAATGTATGAGTCTGTATTTTGAATTATTTGCAGTAGTTGAATGAAAAAAAAATGTATTTTCAAGCATTCATGCAACAAGTTTAATGTTTTTTAGAAGAAAATATAAATTTTTTATTCATAAAATTAAACAACACATTAAGATATATAAAAGAATCATAAACTAAACAAATTCTTCCAAATATTTTTCTCATATTGTTAATAGAGTACTTAAATATAAATTCAACAAAGAGATACGCCTCTATTTGATTAACGTTGTTGTCTTTATATGAGCCAATCTTATAAATATATTTAGAAAATAATCTGCCAAAACTTTCATGAAGGAAGATAGAAAAAGTTCCACACATATGATGAGAACGAAAGTTATTTTCATAAAGAAATATTTATAAATCCTTATCAAAATAAACATACTTAATCTAATAAGAATAACTGAACTAAAAAAGAAAAAATTTAGAAAACCTATAAATAAAAACAAAAATTACACTACAATAAAGAAAAGGCGATGTCCACCATCATCAACAAATCACTCATGGTAGCCAAAAAAAATAGTAAAAAATCAAGAAAATTGGTGATAAAATAGAAAAAGTATTAAGAAAAGGAGGAAGACGTTGCTGAGAATTTTAACCACCCAAAAACTCTTTACTATCCACTTCTTGTTATTTAATGTTAATGGACCAATTAATAGTTGAATTATGTTCAAAAAAAAATTTTGGTGGTTGAATTTTGAAGGTTTGAGTACAAAATTGCCGCCTCATGTGTCAATGATGGAAAGTGGTTGAGAAATGAGAATTGAGGAGTTAAGAAATGTCATCATTGATGGAGGCTGGGTTCGGTTGGGTTGGATAGGAATTCCTTCCATTTTGCAACTGCTTTAGAGAGTTAGGTGGTCCATTCATCATGGACCAGCAAGACTCAAGTCAGGCTAGGGGCTAAGGGGACCCTAAGGAGAGCGACTTTGGCTAGCTGTTTATGAGTTTTTCTTCTCATTTGAACCAAAATGATAAATTCAGTATAGGACTTAAAGAGTTGATTAGTCACATTGATATTGGGCCCAATAGAATTTAATGAAATTATTCATCTTTTTTTTATCACTGCGGAAACCATCTGCATGTGCCAGAGTTGGATTTATTTTCAGGCATAGTATTGAAATGCACTGGTTTGTACCTTGTGCTATTTAAAATCTATTTAAATTTTGGGTAAACTCATATAATTAAATATGGATATATAACGTACATATTTCAAAAATATTTTGAACTGGTTAAAAAAATTAAAAATTATGAATGCAAAAATTACAGAATTGTGTTACTCACTTATTCCAAAGAGTGTAAACTAAACAAAAAGTGGTGTAACCAACATTCAAAATTATGAATTTCATATACATTATGTGGAATTCATTTGTTCAAAACGTTATACAAACTAACCAAAATACAATACAAACCCCAAATTAGTAAATTCCATCCATTCTGCTCCTACCTTTTGCACTGGAAATGCAGCTTTGTTGGCTACTTGATCAAAACCAAAAATATTAAACTAATTACACGTTTGTAACCCTCATTTCTCAACCCAAATCAGCTACGAGAGGAGCATAAAGCAACAGAAGAACAGTAAAAATTTCAAAAAGCAACAATTATGTAACAACTTACTCAATGGAACATGAAATAACTGCAGTAAAGTCATAGATGAATTTGACATGAAAATAGCTTCAGTATATACATGGTAATGATATAGCATAGGTTACTTAGCTTACCCCCATAGCAGTCAAAATTGCGGGATCAGCATAGGCGAGGAGTACAAGGCCTTCCAATTGTTGCCCATGGAATGGGGAAAAATAATGAAACTGCCCTACAAAATTTTGATTCTTTACAGAAAATGTACACCTAGATTCCGTAAAACACCAAATTGGCATGGCTAGGCAATCCATGCTGAGGATATAATACCAATCAGAAGGCTACGTCATCATCGTTACAGACTTTATAATAGAACAAAGGCATAACTTCTCATATTTACAATGAAGAGTAACATCTCTGTTAGAATCTACAGGAACCAGGATGCCGTCTCTGAAAATAAATTCCAGTTCACTGCCAAACTGTGAATTAGCGGAGCCACTTGCTTTTGCAGTTACACACCCACCCATGGAGTGGCAACCACACTCTGTTGCCAAGGCTAAACTATTTCCTGAACTTTGGCAGTGACAGTTTAGCAGTTCTGAACATTCAGACAATCTTTCAGGATTTCCACAACTCAGATTTTCATAAATTGAATTACTTGTAACATCAACTTTTCTAACTGCTGATAGAAGATCTACCAACAAGGACGAAACAACATCATGGACATCATCTGGTTTCCAATAGCTATCCTGTAGTTCCCATTTATGAAGAAGGATTTTCTGAATCATTCTGTGCAGCATGTAGAGGCATCCAGAGCAACATATATAAGAACATACAAGGCCAGAATCAGCAGAATGACTGGTGTCTTTGCCTGGAGAGAAGTGGATATCTCCAACAAGCTCACAACCATTGGGCTGATTACCCTTGCGTGAAGCTCCCTCTTTCATTGGAACCATTCCATCAATCTGGTCATGGGGTTTCAAGGGGGATGGTTGACCTGAATCACAGAGACCATCCTCAGAATGGATACCTTCAGTGACTGCAAATCCATTAGAATATTTCACAGATCCATTGTCTTGTCCAGCGGCAACAGAAAAAGTATCGGTATTTTCTGGCTCAACTTGTCCACGAGTAGTCCCATTCTGTTCATCTGAATTCTTATCAACAAACAGGTTAGCAGATGTAGAACTTAGAAGATTGTTATCTGAGATGGTATCATCACAATGGACAATCTGCTGTTCAGACAAATCTACAGAAAGCACGCCTCCAACATCAGAACCGAAATTGCCAAAACCACTTTCCTCTTCATTCAATTCACTATCCTTAACAGTTCCATGAGCAAATTTCACAGGATTATCTTCCAGGCATTCAGATTCATGGGCACTTTTATTAGGCATGACTCCTTTACATTCCTCATTTTGGATTGAATTATCCAAAGAAGCATGCTCAAATGGGAATTCAAAGGTCGTTTGACTGACATTTGCCATTTTGTTTTGATTGTCAAGTTCTAAACTGAATTGAAAAACTTTTTGTTAGATAGCAATCTATAAATGAAATCAAGCAACAAGCATATAAATGACAATAGCCAACAGTACCTCTGCAATGCATGTGCCCAGCTGTTAACCATGTCTTCCAGATATGCAACTTGTGATAAGAGACGTATGTATTGATATCTGTCTTTCCCAGCCTGAATCTTTTCATTCACCTGTCCAACTATAAGCTCAAGAACTTCCCTTACCTCATAGGAGACTTCTCTAAGCGATTTGTAAAGACCTCTGTATGCTGATAAACCAACAGCAACTAAACCTCTGACTAAGCCATACCTGTCTTTGCTTTTGATATTTCCTGCACTACAAGTAGCTGGTACTTTATCCATATTACCAGGACGAATAATGCATGAATTAAAAGGCCAGCCCTTCCAAGGTCCACTAACATCTGCACAAGGACCTTCTTTCAATTTTGATGTGACCCAACAAAGTTCCGCAAAATGGGGACATCGAAGAATTTGATAGCCAAACGTAGATATTGCTAAAAGCAAGCTTGATTTTCCTTTTAAAACTCTAGTACTTGGTGGTGGTGGTGCAACTTTTGAAAGATCATGATGAAATTCTTCTCCAAAACCATTTTTAATAATTGTGCTATTGTTCTTATTATCATGTTCTGTATCACAACATGCTTTAGCAGGATCACAAAATTTGTGCTCAACAGATTTAGTGGTACGGACATGTGCTTTTTGATGAACTAATGAAACAAAGAGTTGTGTTACATCCCTCAATAACTTGGCTGTCGAAAGACTGACCACCGCATCACGGTTGAAATCCTCATCAACATGCACTGAGAATCGAGGTACTGTATGCTTCAAAGGAGTCAACTCACTGCTATTTGAGATATCATTACCGAAGAAGTGCATTATTTCTTGTGGGAGTTCCAGATATGGAAGTTCTGAAGTAGCCTGCTAGAAAGCAATGCATGTAAATACTCATATTTGGAAGAGACAATCTTTGCAAGACATGTAAGTGAGCATGAATAATCAATCCGCAAAGAAGTTGTGTGCATGCGTGTGTATATATGAAGCTTTTGTCATAGAAATTTTGATCAGTTTTCTAGAATAGTATCCTAAGATAATTGGAAACTTTGTTTAAAGTACTGTTGTAACAACTCTCAAAATGGAGAATTAGAAATTTTTAGTTTTCTACTTTTACACTACCTTTTGAAAAAAACAATTTTGCATTGTTTTTCATAATCCTCTGGAACATGTTACAGAGGAGATCACAGTGATGTCCCATGTTTTCCTTTGTTTCAGCGTCATTTTCCCCCAAAATCGTTTATATCAATGACATTTTGAATGCAATTATATAATTCAGAAGATTGGAACAATTAGTTGGAAGCTTATCATGATAATTTTATTGCATATATTCAAGTCCCAACACCATCAATATCCCCATATTTTTTTATAGAGGTCTTTTTTTCTTTAAATGAAAGCTGATATACTGATAAGAATTTTTCATATGTTCAAGGCTTTGGCTTTCCTTTCTTTTCTTTTCATAAAAAAAAAAAAAATCTATAATTTAATTAAAATATCAGATCAAGTCAAACCTAAATGCAAAACTTCATCTTTATATATATATGTTCAAAGATGTTTAAATATAGACTCTGTCATGTTTAAATATAACAGCAACTAAATAAGTTGTATGGCGATTTTTGTGCATTGTCAAATTTGATATATATCTATTCACATATTTAAGGATATACATATATTTACATATTTATTCCATCAATTGGTCGTAATTTTGCGAATTTATATTTAAATTATACATAAATTTTTCATGTTTAAATGATCAAACTGAATTATTTACATAAATTATACTCAAATATTTGTATTTGATATACAATAAGTTTAATTTAGCAGAATTAATAAAAAAAAAAAACTCTACTACAAATAAAAGAATAAACATAAAATGACAAAAATAAAATATGATATAAATAAGCATGTCTTTACTAAATTAAAAATGAAAAATTAGAAAGATTGGAAATGGAAAAGAAAACTGGAGTATGATTATGAATGTATAAATTGTTTTCCCACAACTAAATAGTCCCACAAGATTCCAATTATTAAAATCTATCAGGTTCTCTCCAGACACTGCTGATGTGTAGTTAGCAACTGTTAGCCAAAACACATCAAGACTTGCCATGCAACTTGTTTGTTGCCTGAATTGCATGGCTGGAAATAAACTATCCAACATAAACATGCCTTCAGACTTTAATTACTGTTGTTTAGCCTTAAGTTTGTTCAAGGTAAATGCCCATCTTCTATTCACATTTGTCTGTTTAATTATCCATAATTTTATGCAATTTGTAATAAGCTCTTTCACACTCCAATTGATCTAAAATTGGGTCTAGCAATAAATTACTTTTCTTTTTTTTAGTCATGGGTTACACATTTACACTCCATTCCAAATTTTTGAAGCATTCAAATCAATAATCATCAATGCATTAAGAATTTATGGGAAATATCTGCTTGCTTCAAAATTGTCATACAGATGGTATGAGAATTCAATGTTTGAGACTATCACTAGATAGTGATTATATAGCTGCTTTATTCCCTTGACCTTTCCTCCTAATGGTTGTTTTTACTGTTCACTGCACCGCAAACAGGAAAAAAGATTTTCCCCAGTTGATAAGCTGTTGCTGTCAGATTATTACAATAATCATAATTTCATCCCTAGAAGCCACCCTTTTTCAGACCTTTTTTTTAAAAGTCAGCCCTAGATCTGATGTATTGCTGTTGTTCTAGATGCAATCACATGCTCCTACTCCGTCCACAAATCAGTTACCTCAAAGATCAATTATAAACAGTCCCATTTCAATCACAAACCATAAATCACTTTCACTTAAATTACAAGTCCATAGATCTCTGATTATCAAGCTTAACCTCCCAGACAAGCAAGGACAAATTCAAATGAATCACAACTCTCAACTTCTCAAAGGATTTTTGTCAAAGGCCTAGTTCTGTTCAGAGCATAGAATTATATAATCATAGATACAGTTTGAGCTCAAAGTGACAAAAATCAAGAAATAGCTGGTGTCTTCTTATCTTAGCATTTAGCAGCAATCACATCATAGTTCCTAATGTAGGTGCCCAAATAACTGAATGGAGAAATGTCAAAATTTAATCAGAGAAATTATAACTGGACTTGTCCAAGTAAATTGTTCTCTATATATAGGAACCAAATTATCAACTCTTCTGCAATGTTTGGCAAGGGGAGGAAAACATGGGGAAAGGGAAAATGAGTAGAAATAGAATGTCAAACTCACACAACAAGAAACAAATTGTGAATCGTATATCCCATTTTCTTTCTTTGTCCACTTGCCTGATTTTGCTCTCTCCCAGATACAAGTCTAAGCTCCAACTTATTAAAGAATAAGCCCATCAATGATAGAATATATTAAGATAGAAGAAGACTTTCTTCATATACTTAGAAGGTAAAGGCAGCAAAGCAATAACTTCATCAAGGCAGATAGCTCCATCATACAATTAATCAAATTAAAAGCCCAAACAGACTACAGACAAATCACATCAGTATGGTAAAGCATGCTTTTGACAATCATGAATAGCATGGAACAGTGAACCATAAAAAACAACACGTACCAGAATGATCAAGCATGTTGATACAGATATGTATTCCACCTGCTCAACAAATGAGCGCCATCCATGCGAAACAATTAGGGTGGCATTTTGAGGCTGTTGCATTTCAGATTCCATGTATTGATGTGCGAAGGAATCATTTTCCTTTTCAACTACTGGAATGAAGGTAGAACAAGATTTTCTTTCCTCGGACACATTTTCCTTTGCAACATCTTGCATAGATACAGAACAACATTCTGTTCTCTCAGAAAGTCGGTCAGTTGAAGATGCATCACTCTCCTTTGTAACTTGTTGACAAGCCTCCACAGCCCACAAATCAATTCTTGGCATAAATATCACTAATGACTGTAAGCTAGCACATTTCACTGCCAGAATGACAGATACATGTGAGGATTCATGGATGCTTCCTCATTCAAGACTGTAGTAAATTTGTGTTAAAAGCTAATGTCATCATGCCTCAGCAAAAAATTAGGAACAGGCAAAAACTTCAATAGCACAGGCCACAGGGGTCAAAATTTTAAATGAACACAAAAGCTACATCAAATTGGAATGGAAAATAGCAAATAGGCATAGTGCATTTGTAATGGTAAATAAATTTGGCTATCACCTCCCTACATGCTGAACCACGTTGAATACTGTAGATTATTTATTTCTGATATTTCAAAAATAGGTGACTCATTTTACCTTACAGGTGTGCCATAAACTGGCCCAAGCAAAATTTGAACAGATATAGAAAAATAAAAAAAAGGAGTATGCCAGTTAGAGGTCTTAAAATACTAAGCTATCTTTTTCTTTTCCATATTCCTTTCTCATCCTAGAACGTTGTACTATTACGAGTCTAACTAGCCTCTACTGCAATGCAAACATGTAGGAGATCAACATTCAGGTTGGCCTGATGCAGACATAGAAATGCTGAAGGAAAATGAAACTGAAAGAATTAAAAATTTTCAAATTTTGGTCTGGTATTTACAATTTAACAAGACCTTATTCAGAAGTTCCTGTTAGTTTAGGATAGTTTAATTGTATCTTTTTGTTTAGGAGTCCAAATCAAAAGAGTATGATTTCAAATTGTTTAGGTTTAGCTTGGATCTAATATTACCCATGTTTGTCATGTTTTTATTCTAAGAGAGTTAGCTCCAATAAATTTACAGCTGATTTGCTATATCAAGTTGTTCGATGCAATTCTCCAATGCTAGGTGTGATACCAACGGAATCCATAGGTGCATGCCTAAGACTTCTAAGAATGATTCTTAGAACACCTTCATCCTTTTTTGCTTATCTAAAATCAGAAATGAAATTTCAGTTTCAAACCTTTATTTTCTGCAAATCAAATGTAGGACAGTTGCCCATAAAACCATCCTACATCATGGCATCTTCTAAATCAATCAGATGCAGCATGTCTTTTCTTGCTCATGCAGTTATGATGTAATATGCAGTCATCCCCAGGCAGCCAAACAATAAATTAACAAGTAATAATTATTCATTTTAACAATTTTGTTATCATTTGATGGTTAAGAGCAATGACAGGCATTATGAATATGCAAACTCAGTTTGTATTCATAATTAACAAACTAGGCTTCATTCATAAACCAAGTGCATGATTATTCTACGGATTTCCACCGATCTAACAAAAATAGTGATATCTCTCAACCAACCTTCTACCAAGAAATAGGTGATGCTCCACTAGGAAATAATACAGAATGCATGAAAACTAACCATGTGATCTAAATTTATTGCCAGTCAAACTGTGTAATTGCAATTGTTTTTTAATGGACACAGATGGCAACACTCAACCATCAAATCTCATTTTCTTAGCATTTGTGAGATTCAAAAAATAACTAATGAAATGCTAAATTTGGAGGCCTTCAAAGTTCAAACCACATAAAAACAGAGATTCACATTTTCAATTTAACTGAAAGTCGAAGACCAACTCAGCTCTTTCTATAGAATTGATACATAACTCTTTGACTGCTGCGTCATGCAATTCTAAACTTAATTGTTCATCTAAGATATCCTAAGTTTGAGGTTGAGGATGCCATATATGTTGTATAAACACATTGATACCCAATTCCTTGTTAAACAGATAGCTAGTAGATTGTAGATTGTTGATAAGAAATTCAGTGTGAATAACATCACAAAGAATTTGGTCATCTTCTAACAGATACATAGAATAATACAGATCTGTTCGTCTAAGATATCCTAACAAGAGAGCACAGAACAGGAAATCAATCTATTAAAAGTCAAGAAGTAGGAGAAACTTGAATGTGAAAGTCTGAACTAGCTTATGTTAGTTGCCAACTCTTTAGATTGGTGCAAAGATGCGCTATAAACCCACAGGGAAAAAGTGCAAAACAAAATCAAATATCAATACAGAAGCATTGCTGCCATGCATCCATGCAGCTCAAATAGTAAGGCACGACAATACAGGTTTTTTCAGGTTGAATTTGTTTTTATTCATTGTGTGAGAGTGTGTGCCTGTGGGCCCGGGGGGATGGGGGAGGGAGGCAGAGACAGTTAGTGATAGAGTGAACATACTCAATAATTGTGTAATCCCCTGGACTATATCACCATGGCCTTCCTGTGAAATTGTAGCAAGATCAACCTTCTGAACTTCAATATTCCCAAGAAAACAGTGAAGTATGCAAGAAGCAACATGCCTCTGTCCTGATCTCGGACCCCCAGCAATCAATATTCTGTATCCTGATTTCTTTCTTGATAAAAGAGATATACCTTTAGAGAAACTGGTACTCATCCATCTACTATGCACTGAAGTTTCGAACGTAATGTCATTATCATTATTTTCATCAGCAAAGGCATAAGCATGCGCACAGCTATCCTCTTCAATTAATTTGCCAGCAAATGAAAGCCTTCTCTGAATTTCCATGGAAACTTCGGATTCTTTAAGAAGATTATCAACATGAATCCACCACTGATCACTAGGGAGATTCTTCTTCTCTAAGGAAGAAACAATCACACTTTTGACCAAAGTAGCAGCTTTAGAAAGAGGAGGAGGTAGCCAGAGGCGTTCATCAAGATAGAGGGAAACAAGCAACTTGGATAAGGAATTGAGCAAACAAGGTATGAGGTGGGCAGGAAGAGGAGACGTCACCAGATCATGAGCAGCTATTCCTGCTTCTCTACGAGAGCAGGGTGGTGGGGTGCATGCTAAAGCCTCTAGCCAATCTCTCTCTTCCACTGTAAAAGCTGGAAGAGGAACACGTTTACCACCAGGAATTTTCTCCACAGCAGCAGTTAACATTTCATGCAAAGGGAAATTCCTCTTCAGAGCAATAATTGCAGCCTGCGTGCAAAGAGCCTGTAGATCAGCCCCAGCAAAGCCAACAGTTCTACTTGCAACCCACCGTAGTAAAGATCCAGTTACTGGTTTTGGCCACCTTTGTGTGTGAAGTGAGAGTATGGCAGCCCTGTCCTCCACTGATGGCAGCGGAAAGTAAATCTCCCTATCAAATCTTCCAGGCCTACGCAATGCTGGATCCACAGCCTCAGGCCGATTTGTTGCTCCAATCACCACCACTGAACCACGAGATTTTAAACCATCCATTAAAGCAAGCAATGTGGAGACAACTGAACTGTGTGTCTGATCTTGCTGCCTTGTACGACAAGGTGCTAACCCATCTATCTCATCAAAAAAAATTATAGAAGGCTGGCATTTCTCAGCAACTTGAAACAAAAGTCTTAACTGGCGCTCAGCATCACCAACATATTTTCCTAAACAGTCTGCACCTTTACGGGCAAAATATGCAATCCGCTTATCACCACGAGCACATGAACCAATCAAGGCCCGCACAACAAGTGTTTTACCTGTTCCAGGATATCCATGCAAAAGAACACCCCTGGGAGGTGTAATACCAAGGTTATTGAAGAATTCGGGATATAAAAGTGGTACAATAACCACTTCCTTCATACACTGTATCACGTCCCTAAGCCCAGCGACAGATTCCCATCCCTCAAATAGTTTTACATTCTCTGAATCAGAGCCTCCAATGTACACAGGTGCAATTCTCAGCAAATCTCGATGAAGCCTCTTGCTCTCACGTTTCAAAAACTCTTCATCCTCCCCACAGTTCTCCAACCACTTTTCTTCGGCTTCAACATCCTTTCGCCAGGCATCATTTGATTGCTTTCTTATTTCTAATTTCATTTTCCTGGCTTTCAATTTCTTTATCCTAATTAAAGATTGATTACCATAAGGTTGGAACAGATGCCGATGATCTGTGCATGCTATAAGAAATTTTCGATGATCAAAAATGCAGCCATTTGCTCGGGCACAAGGCTGCAAAATATAGAAGACAAAAAAAAAAAAAGAAAATAAGTTACAACTTACAAATCATTGCATTATAATTAAACAGAAGGCTAAAATAGTAAAATGCTTCGCGTAACAAATACAAATAACAAACCAAGTGGTAAGTTTTTGGGCAGCGATCAACTCGACATCCAATAGTTGCCCCTGGTCTCCCACATCGCGTGCATTTTAATGCTCTTCCTCTGCAAAGTGCAGCCCTTACATTTTTTAAGCAACCCAAACCAGCAAAATAAACCTGCAGACATAAATCTAATGAATGTGGAAAAACTGCACATCACAGTAAATTTTAAAGACCCAAAATAAAAAACTCAAATTATTCTAGCAGCAAACATAGTAGATTAAAATATATCATAGAATAGGTTTTTTTAATTTTTGCAGATATACAAACAAAAGATGGCAAGCGTCAAGCAGTAAAGATTGTTGCTTACTTCCTAAAAATAAGTTCCATCACAGGGCAAGACTAGAGATGGTATAATTTTGACCCTTCATAATCTTTTGAACAGATAGAATCAGCTAATCATGCAAAGGATCACAAACACCTAGACCAAAAAGAAACCACCACATACATTAGAAGTGCAGCTATCTTAACCAAATAAGTTCCAGTCTGCATTCAATAAAGATGACATATCAAAAAGTCATGGCACATTAAAGAACAAAACCAACAGGTTCTTCACAGGGAAAAAGCAAACAAAAATTCTTTTGATGTGCTACAGTTCCTTTCAATACCATTGTCAAGAGGATCTAGTGAAAAATAGGCAAGCAGTCAAAGGAATTCATTTTAAAGTATTATATAAGAATCCATTGCTGATTTCGAAAACTGAATTCTTTTAAAACTCATCTTAAATTCCTTATTTATGCAAAACCAATTAAAAAACAATCTTGTTACTGTAAGCATTTTGACCTCCATCAACAAACTATACTTCGCCTTTACAGTGGCAAATAAGGTCTACTACCACAGTGAAGAAAAATCTGTACAGGTTTCAAGAGGTTCTAAATAATATGCTTTACTAAGTTAACATATTTTGAGATGGAATAACCCATTTCTAAGCTTTCTTAAATGTTTAATCAAACATATGCCTTCATGAACTAACATGAAAGATGAAACTTATTACTGTTCCTTTGTCAATTTTGCTTGACATTCGATAATGCTAACTCCATGCATTTTCATTGAAGAACTGCACCATTGAATGACCAAAGATAAATTCCATCCTGTTTTACTGATAGACTGGTATACATCACACAAAAAAACTGTGGCTGTGTTCAAGTTGCATTGCACATTCATAATTCATTCAGAGGACTGCTAACTTTTAGGAAAGGCATTCAAGATTTTTTTTTAATAACATTAAAGAAGTACTAAACGTTGTTTTTAGTAATAACTCTTAGATGATCATCATCCTGAAGAAATATACACCTCTAGCAAACCAAGCTTTCCTTTGGTTTTGTCAAAAAATTGTGGAAAGTTATTCCAAGTGGACCGAAAGTTGACAAATATTTATGATAAGTAAGGGGACTCCACTTTAATTCAGCCTGTAAGAGTGTAGAAAGAACAACAAAAGCTTTGAAAAGATTGACACCCATGAGAATTTGCTACAGAAATATTACAATTTCTCATCTCAGTATTGTATCAACTCCTATTTTATTGGAAAGTGATACTGCAGATCCATAGCACATGTGAAGAAATAACCCTCATACATATGATAGCCTCAGTTTTTATGCATATTTGCTATGCTAACCATGATGAAGCAAATGCAAAGAATTGAAAGCCCAATGGAAAAAGATTTAGTACTTCTAACTATTAGTAGAAGTAAATGTTCAGCAGAGTATATAAATAATTTGATAAATATATAAACAAAACTAGAAAGAAAGACTGTACCTCTGGACTCCATACAGCACAATGTTGATGAACCCAGATTCCAGCAATACCATACCGGTCATTTATAGGACCTAATAGGCGGCCAAGCCACCCAGGCTCATCACCAAATCCATCCCATATGTCATAGTTAGGCTCCTCTGATGCTGATGATCCACTGTAAGTCTCATTTTCACTGTCACCAGCATCTTGAATCAACCTCTTTGGTGGCTTACCATCATTAGCACAACCACATAGACCACACCATCTGCCCTGTTTAACTCGTGGCCTACCAAGAGTATGGGGATCACGCTTCAACTTTTCTGCCTTAGCATCTTTCTCAACCTTCAAGGGAATGTCATTCACCTCAACATCTCCTTCCTTATTGAGATCCTCTACCTCATTTTTCAGAGCCTCATCAACTTCAGCAACATCTCCTCCATTTTCCACATCCATCCTAGTCTCCAAATTCTCCAGTTTTCTATCACTCTGCTCCACATCTTCAACAATATAACTTCCATCAGTGTTCTTCTCCAATTCCAAACCATCCAAATCTTTCTCCTCTTGATTATCTAACCCTAAATGTGCGACATCAACATCCACAACTTCCCCCTCGTTCCTACTATCCACTGCATCAACTAAAATCGGCAAACTCTCATCAACCTCAGTTTGCACTACCTCCACATCATTTCCACCATTGTTGTCGCTACCCAAAATATGTGTTTCCTCTTGCTCATTCTGTATCACATCAATCTCATCTTTCCCAATGCACTCATCCTTTGCACTCTCATTAACTTCATCTTTTTTACCATTTACAGTCTTAGCTCTCCCCGGTCTCTTCAGTTTCAAAATCATCAACTTCTCATCATCATCGAACTCTTCTTCTTCTTCTTCTTCTTCTTCGTCTTCTTCTTCTTCCCCCTCCTCCTCCTCACTTTCCACCAATTCCACTTCTTCTTCCTCTTCATCATCTTCTTCTTCTTCTTCCTGCTCACTTTCTACCAATTCTACTTCGTCTTCCTCTTCCTCTTCTTCTTCTTCCTGCTCACTTTCTATGAATTCTACTTCTTCTTCTTCCTCTTCCTTCTCACTTTCCACCAATTCCACTACTTCTTCCTTCTCACTTTCAACCAATTCCACTACTTCTTCCTTCTCTTTTTCCACCAATTCAACTTCATGAAAAAGCTTCCTTTTTCTACTTGCCTCACCTCTCTCTCTACTCACCAAACTCCCATCCCTTGATCTCAATCTCCACCCCCAAATCCCCGGCGTTTCCACAACCCCTAATTTCTCATCTTTAACACTCCTCAAACCTAAACCTCTACCACTACTTCTGCTCATAAACCCCAAATTCACATTCTTATTCATCTTTTTTCGCTTTTTCACCGGCGGAGGTGATACATCAAGGATAACCGGAGCCCGCCGCACCCGCGAGCTACGACGGAGTTCCAAATTAGCATCATCCAAAGGCTTGGATGGGGATTCAGTACGGTGGTTCTGATTATAAACATTTTCACATATAGCATCGAGTCTTTTGTGCTTCTTTCGAAGCCTAGAACTACTAGTTTTTGGACTCTTCGATGAAAACGAAGACGACTTCAATTGCATGACAATATATGATTTTATCAAGCAAAAAGAAAATTTACAGATCAAATGGAGGATGAAGTGACTCGGTTAACTCACCGGGTTATTGGCGAGCTGGATCGGTCCGAGTTGTCAATGACATCTGCTAAGTGGGACGGAAACAAACCCTAGAGCACTATAACAACAAGAAAGAAATCCATTTTTTGTGGAAAGCTTTTCATTGGTTTCCGTAACCAATTGTTTTCTCTCAAATTATATATATATATATATATATTCTAATTTTTTTTTAAACTCACGTTGCAGCCAGGTTTATGTATACTTTTTTGGGATTTTTACAAAAATAAATTAAAAATTAAAAAATAATATAAAAAATACGTTTCTTTTTTTTTAAAAAAATAATTTTTTTATAAAAATAAATTTAAAAAATATGGTGTTTGCGTGTAACTACTTATTCTCCAAATACAACACTAAATAGAATGAGACAAATACAAATCTCAAATTTAAAATTTAAATGCAAAACAACTACCAATTACCTCAACTATCTACAACACTTCTACTAAATTTTAATAATACATAATCTCTAATACCTCTAAAAAAATTAAATACAAAATAATCTCAAACACATATATTTCACTTTTAAAAATTAACTAACTTGTATATTCAAAATTATGTAAAATTTAAAGAAAAAACAAAATTATAAAATAAACAATTCAAAACAATCATAAAACACTAAAAACGACCAAAACATATAAAAAAAAATTAGAAAATAACATGAGAACAACCAATTCGAATAGTTTGCCTTTGTTTTATACTTATTGTTTTACAAAGTATAAAACAGAGCCACCACATTTTAGGTTTTATTAAATTTATTTATTTAAAAAAAATCATATATTTTACTTTTAAAAATTTTAACTTACTCATTTACTAAAAATTTGTAATATTTAAAGAAATAAAATAATTCAAAAACGTCAAAACAACCTGAAAAAATTTTTCAACTAAAAATCAATAAATAACATCAAATCAACCTTATACAATTTCAAAACAATCATTCAACAACTATAAAAACAACCAAAAAAAAATCTAAAAACAATCAAGAAAAAATTTGTAATATTTAAAGAAATAAAACAATTAAAAACATCAAAACAACCTCAAAACAACTTGAAAACAACTTTCAGCAACTAAAATAATAATAAATATGTCAAAACAACCTTAAAAAACCATAAAACAAACTGAGAACAACCAATAAAAAATTTGTAATTTTTTAAAAAATAAAATAATTAAAAAAGGTCAAAACAACCTTCAATAACTAAAAAATAATAAATAATATCAAAACAACCTTACACAATCTCAAAACAACCATTCAACAATCAGAAAACAACTAAAAAACCATCATGTCATTGGGTAGGAGGAGGTGGATGAGTGAAAAGAGCATAAGTACATGAATATCCTTGTTTCTCATAAAGGATATGAACATCATGTTGGAGATGGGCAATGTGAGAGTCAACTTTATCAAATCTAGAGTTAAAATGGGTTTCCATTTGATCAAATCTAGTGTTGAAATTGCTTTCAACTATGGACATCCTATTAAAGAGTTGACCCATCCATTGAGGCTCTTGTTCATAGGATTGAGCATCTTTTGATGATCCTTCTTTTCACTACTAGAATGCAGCGATTTACCGATGGAAATTAGCGACGGATTATTTTCCATTGCTAATTACCGAAGGATTAGCGACGGATAAAAAGTTCAGTCGATAAAGTCCACCAAAAATTTTACGCCAAAAATTGGCGCCTGAATTAGCGATAGCGATGGATAAAAAACTTCGTCGCTAATTTGTTAATATTATTAAAAAAATTAATCAAAATTCCCTAATCCTATGTTGCTTTCATTTGTTTTGTAGAGAAAAAAAATGTAGCTGCACGCCCTTCTCTTTCTCCTTCTCCTTTGCCTACCTTCTTCTCTTTCCCCTTCTCCTTATCTTCTGCCACTACCTTTGATCTTCTCATTCTTCTTTACTGTTGCCTGCCTTCTTTTCCTTCTCCTTCGCATGCCTTCTTCTCATTCTCTTCTACCGCTACCTGCCATCTTCTCCTTCTCCATTTCATTCTCCTTCGCTGCTACCTGCCTTCTTCTCTTTCTCCTTTTCCGTTGCACAGAGTGCTCTTCATTCAGGACAACTTATTTCCTTGTTGTGGCTTTGGTTTTATTTTTCTGCATTTTGGGTTTGTTTTTCTGCATTTTGGTTTTGTTGTGATTTTGGTTTTGCTGTTTATTTTCTCGATATATTATATTTGTTGTGATTTTAGATTTTCTTGTTATATTTGCTGTTTATTTTCTTGATCTGTTATATTCATGGCCATGTTGGTGCTATCAAATTTGTCTTTGATGCTGTTAAGGTTTTTGTTTATTACAGACTTTAATTTTTTTCTTTAGTTTCTTTTTATTTTTTTAAAATTTTTTAGAATTTAACCCATTACAGTTCTTTAATTTTTGCTCTTTGAAAGTGGTGGTGTTGTTTTTTTTTTTGAAGGTTTATTGTTATGAACTTGTAAGTACAGTTGGTGATGGTGATGTTGCTTTTGGCTTTTGGTGATGGTAAGTACATCTTTAGCTTTTATAACACTTTTTTAATTGTCATTTCTGGAATTTTGACCAATATAAGAAATATATTAACAGAATTTGTATTACCTACTACCATCTGTGGTTGTATTGACATCAACAAGTGCAACCACTATGAACTGCTTCTACATATTACTGTCAAATATTGATGAGTCCAAGGGTCTCGATGAATTGTCAAGTAATAAAATATATGCACATTATATGTGAAAATCATAATTCGATTTGCCGCTCTTTCAGCTCTCTTTTTATGATAACTAATCTCTGCTCTCTTGGTTTATAAATTTTTGCCTTCCCCTTTTCAATTTTTTTTTTAACTTTTACTTATTATGGTCTTACTTTGGTTTTGTAGTTGGAGTACTGGTGGGGAGGTTTTATATATATATATATATATTATCTATGTGTATTATATTTTTATTCCGATTTGGAAATTTAAATTGAATGGCTAAAGTTTATTAATTGAATATTATCTATTATATTTTATGGGTATAGTTTGAGTTTGAATTGAATTATTAAAATTTTTATATTTGATGTGTTAAGAATATTTATGCTAGGTATGTGATTTATTTTAATTACAAAATTAATTAATTAAATGGTGAAATATGTATGCTTTATTAGAAATTTAAAATTATATTTAAAATTAATTCTCACAAAAATTATATAATAAAATTGTGTACTTT
>CATIWO010850563.1:0-11369 GCA_949673435.1 Macaranga tanarius | reverse complement strand
GACATAATTTATTTTTTTCATAAAATGAACCAGAACCGGCCGGTTCTGAACCTGAACCGGCCGGTTCCGAACTGAAACCGCCGGTTCACGGTTCCAGAATGGTGGAACCGGCCCTGAACCGGTCCCACCCTCAGTTCAGGGCCGGTTCCGGATTTGACCGGTTCCGATTCTGCGTTTGACCGGACCGGTTCCGGGTTTGACCGGACCGGTTCCGGTTCGGTTCCGGGCCGAAACCGGCCCTTGGCCACCCCTACTATTACTAATGGTTTTATATCTTAGTAAGCTACAAGGTGAAAGTTGTGTGTGAACACACCTGTGTTGTAGTGTGTGTAGCGTGTGTCTGCATCTAAAAGTGAGTATAATGCACAACAATGTCTAAATGTATAAAATAATGATGTCATAAGCTAAATTTAAGTCATATTTAATAAATCTCTACTTTGACTTAAATTCTTTTATATAAAAGACTTGATCCACCTGCTACACAAATGTCTCAATTATGAGAATACTAAAATAAGTCAAAAAGATACATAAACTTACCCTTCCAAAATGCCTTAGTCAACAAATCACCAAAATTAACTTCGCCTAAAAGTATAGAAGAATTAGATGATAATGTAGCAGTACCTATCAAAATAAATCCTTACAACATATATAATCTACCAATGTCTCTAGCTTGTATCACCACAACAACATCCATAATAATATCTAAATTTCCATCTCCATCAATAAATTTATAACCACAAATTTCAAATGTGGACAACAAAATTAGATTCTTTGACATGTTCGGAATATGTCTAACACCAAATAAAGTCCTCACTGCACTGTCATGGGTTTTAATCCTAATTGAATTAACACTAACAATCTTGCAAGACCAGTTATTGCTTATTAACACAAAATCACCTTTAACCAATTCATAGGTAGCAAACTAATCTCTATTGAGACAAATGTGATAATTACAACAAGAATTAAATGTCCACTCTTGCTCAAAATTGGTTAAAATTTCAATCACAATAAGGACGTTACTTTTAAACTCATCAACCAAGTTAGCTTCTATAGATTCATCATACTGATCCTTATTCTTCAGTTTGCAATAATCAGCCTCTAAATGCCCCTTTTTTTTTAGCAATAATGACAAATTCTCTTTTGGCACCAATTGATACCTGAATTTCTCACCAATAGAGTATCTGCAGCTGTCATAATATCTTCAATAAGCTCTTTGTCCATAAACTTCTTTAAATACAAAGTCGGCTCAACATCCTCCACCTTCAATGTTTCTTTCATATAAATTAAAGTATCTCTAAAGTTGTTATACGAGGGAGGAAGTGATCAGAGCAACACAAGAGACAAATCTTCTTTTTCATACTTCATTTTCAAATTTTTCAAGTCAATCATGATGGATGTAAATACATCAATATGGGTTTTTAAGGAAGTACCGTCTACCATATTAAAAATGTATAGATGATATTTCACAGCAAGTTTATTCAAGAGATCTTTCATCAATAATAGTGTCTCAAGTTTTATCCATAATGATATAGTTGTCTTCTCATAAATAACTTCTTGCAAGACCTCATTCGACAAATATAATTGAATGGTAGCCACGGTCATTTCATCAAAATCCTTTATTTTTTCTGTGATCATTTTAAAAGCCAATTTCTTATTCTCTAACAACATTTTATTCAATCCATTATGTGTCAAAAGGCTCACATCTTTACTTTCCATAAACTAAAACTTATATTACGATTCAATTATTCTATCTCAAACTTTAGGATTTTTTTCACTAACGATACCTAAGTTTTTCATTAGGTATCATGAAAGTATCTAACCTTTAAAATGTAACACAAAATTGCCCAGCTTTTGAATCCAATCCCATCATAATACCAAAACTTGTATTCTGGTAGTCAGTGCTGACATGGTGATAACTTGGTCACTTGTATGGCAAAAATCATTACCAGCGTGTAAAAATTAGTATACGTGGCACCACATCCATGCCACGTCATCACCATATGTACTAGTAAGTATAATTTTTAAATTAAAAAAATTACTTGTACCTTACCTCTCTTCCCAATGCCTACAATTAATGACTCCCACCTACCTTTTTTTTAATGAACCCAGCTCTAAAGCAAGCTTCTTTCCTTAAAATTCATCTTTAATCATTAAAATACCAATTTCACATGTTTTTTTCTTAATTGAAGCATCAATCCCCTTTATCCGTAAGGAGCTCGTGTTATATAAAGTGATTTTGTGTTCTATAACCTAGTGAAATGTAAGAAATGAAATCTTTATCTTTTCATATCTGAATGTTATACTTTTTTTTATTTGCATGTTGCTCTCGAGTGTTAAATGTGACATTATTAAAGAATTTTTAATTTTATACAGAAATAGAAGCAAAAAGGGAAAGTTGGTGGTGGGGATTTAGAGCTTTCAAACATAAAAACAATAAAGTGGTGGGTCCTGTTGTAAAAATATGGACATTAGAACTAGGTAAAGTTCAAAAAAAGAAAAGCATTTGAATAATGGTTGCTATATTGGAAACCTTAAATTTTTTAGTGAAAAAATTAATTTTTTAAACATTACTTTTAAGTAATAAAAAACTATTTAGGATTATTGAATGTGAGGATGCATGAAATTAAAAATATATTTAATGGGCTCCGCTTGCATGTTACTTTTTATGGCGTTTTATATATTATTGACTTGTATTGTTAGTAAGACCAAAATATGAGACATTTTTATATTCATGTGCAGTGAAATTTATGATACATTTGCACCATAGTGGAGAATTTAGTGAATGGAGATATTTTAATAGGGAAGTACATAATGAAATATTTAACATTGATGAAATTTCACTAGTGAGAATAGATGTGGTGGGTAGAAAGTTGGGTCTGAATGGAAATGTATGTACTATTAGAGGAACCTCAAAAATATTTTCACTTTGGTTTAAAAATATTAGAACATGATGTTGCTGTGTTTGAAATGGCACTTAATGCTGCTGATGTAGGGGAGATAGATGTTTATGTTAGGCATTTAAGTGTAGATGATATCGTAGCAATGAATTCAGTTAGAAATAGTATAGTTATTAAAGAATTGATAGATGATGATAGGATTGAGGCAAATGTTAAGTCCACCACAGTTAATGAAATTGGCAGTAGAGAAGTTAATACAACTCAAGATAGTGTCTTAAAGTTCTTAAAATTCAATAAAAAGGTGCAACAAAGTAGTAGCAACAACTTATGCATGTTAGTTGAAGATGATACTAAGTTTTATGGAGAATTTGATAGGATAGTCTATATGAGTAATGACGAAGTAAAACCTAAAACTCAATGTTAGCTAGAGGTTGAAGAGGCACAAAATAAAGAAAACTTTGATGCAGGTTGTGAGTAATAATATGAGCCAGAGGTTGCTGAACATGTTTAGATAGAGTATGAGCAAGGTATGGATGATTATAATTACCAGGATATTTGTTAAACTGACTTTGGACAAATAGAGCAAGAAAAAGCAAATGATTTTATTAACCCTGATTATGAAATTATTAATGGAGATAAGGATCTTATTTCAATTTTGAGGGAGATTGGTTAGCTAAGATCAAAGGTACTAGTGGTGAAAGTGGTAGGGTAAATGATACAGAAAATAGGACAGGTGGCAGGCCTAAGTCAGGTGCAGTTCAAATTAATACAAGTGGGGTAGATGCCACTTTAAGATGTAAAACAAATGAGGTGGACTCTGATTATGGGCCATCTGATGAACTTAACACAGCCTCAGAGTCTGAAGGTAAGGACCATACTATGAAAGAAAGAGGCAAAAGATTTCTTCTTTTAATGAAAAAAAGGACATGGAGGACTAATACCACCTGTAGCACCATTACTTACACCAACACCAACACTAGCACCATTACCTGCGCCAGCACCTACACATCCTCCTAGTCTTGCATCAAGGTCGGCAACAATAACAGCACTTGCACTAACTACAAAAAATGTAAGTCAAGTAAAGGAAAAGAAGAGGGGTAGGCCAAGTGGAAGACTTATGCCTTCAAGATATATACAACACATGAAGAAATCCCAAAAATAGATAACTTCCTAGTTTTATAGCAGACTTTTTTTTACTTACCATATAAAACTAAAGCACTGTATTTGGCTTTTGGTCAGATTTTGCTTATGTATATAATTATAGCTATAGGCACTTATTGTTTTGTGTTTCAAAGTTAAAACGAAATAAGGGACTTTTAGTTTCAACATTGAAATAATAAGTAGTTTATTTGGTATGCTTGTAACTGTTGTTACTCGTATAGCATATTATAATTCAATTTGCTATTTATGAAACTCTTTTATAATGCAATTTTGTGTTTCTGAATCAATTTTTTCTTCTTTTCTCTGCCATTACATATTGTAATTTTTATGGTCAGTTTCTCCATTCTGATTTTATTAATCAAATTGCACATTTCATTAACCATATTGCACATTTCATATAAAAGCAACTACATAATTATATTCATTGTTTTTAAAAAATACCTTGATACACCTCATCGAATACAATTTAGGCTAGTCATTTACACTGCTATTAAAGCATGTACTAATCCCTTAAAATATCTTTTAACATACATATATTAATCAAATTCCCATTCCTAAAAATCTAAGGATTCAAAAAATAACCAATATCCACAATACAACCCATTTAATCCTTCGAGATTGTGTGTTCATTCTGATAGCTTTCTCTTACTCCTTACCCATCCTATCAATATTTCACAGTAACCCTGTGATGACTACTCTTACTCTTTATGATATAGGAGGATCTACCCATTGGAAAACTTAGCATGCCTGATTCTGAAAATAAATTACATATACAACATTACAGCCTTTTGTTTAAAACATAACAACCCTTTTTTCTTTCAAACATTACTTCTCTTATAGAAAACTTAATCATTGTTCATACTTGAAATTTTGAATAAGTAAAGAACCTCTTACCTGAATTAGCATCAGTCCAAGAGGTTTTCATCATAGCTTCTACCTCATAATAGCATATGGGTATTGAAATTTCCATTTTTTATATCAAGATTTTGGTTACTAAATTGAAAGATTTCTAGAGTTTCAGGAATTTAATACTTCAAATGATTGCTGCAAGGTTAAGTTAGTTTAGGGTTTCAAATGATATGAGTTTAATGTTAAGTTTCGACATGGATTTTAGATTTGATTTTTTCAGTTGATGATTATTTATAAAGAAAAGAAAGAAATTAAGAGCTACTCTTATAGAAATGCAAGAGAAAATGATAGCCTACATTTATTGTTATTATTTGTAGGGCATTAAGAGAGGAGAGAGAAGAAGTAAGGTAAAAATAATATTTTTAGTTTAAAAATTATACTTGCTGGTATATGTGATGATCATGTGGTGCTATGTTAAACAATTGTTACACACTGGCAATGATTCTTGCAATGTGAGTGACCATGTCATCGTCATGTCAGCACTGACCACCGAAATACAGGTTTGTGTATTATAATGGGATCGAATTTAAAAGCTAGACAATTTTGTGTGACATTTTAAAGGTTGGATACCTTCATAGTACCTGGTTGAAAACTTTGGTACACTCAGTGTAAAAAATCCTAAACTTTGATGTCACCGTAATGAAATCCTATTTAATTCTAAACAGCTCTTATAACACTTGTTAGGAAATTTAGACTTACGGAAGCATATGAGGATTAAAAAATTATTTGAGATATTTAAATAAACACAATAATAATAGAGAAAAATATAAATAAAATACAAAACTAACGTAGTTCAGTGTAAACCTACGTCCATTGGTGAAGGAGGAACAAATTCACTACACAAATACCAAAGATACAAGAAATAGTATGAAGATAAATATTCAATCTTTAACCCCAATTACACCCAAACAAGCTCTCTACTTAGCACATGCAAAATATAATGCACTCTTGGTGTTCTTTTGGCACACACAATATGTATACATAGAGCTCTATTTATAGAGAAATATAACATCCTACTTTATCAAATATTTTCTTTAATATAAGAAACTCTTTCAATATAGGAAACTCTTTCAATATATGAGATAAGAATTTAATTCTCAAATAAGAGTCTAATTTCTAAATAAGAGTCAAAACCTTTTAAGGAAGGATTTTTTTTGACTTGGTCATCAAGTATATGTCCAAAAATAAATCCTGCATACTACACAGCTGTATCGCCTCCTATGTTCATCTTGGAACTTGAATGGAAAATTTCAACACTGTTTAGAATACACCCGTATTCACTACTAGATAAAACGACAGCATTCAACACATTCACCAAAACACCCGTGTTGCAGGGCGTGTTTGCATCCAAAAGTGAGTATAGTGCATAACAACATATAAACGCTTGAAATAATGATGTCATGAGCTAAATTCAAGTTACATTTAATAGTATTTTTAGAAAGGCCTTTAACAATATTGAGTATTTTTTTTTTCATGTTATAGTTTGGACTTTGGCACCCTTGATGGTCTATGCAAAATTTTTCTTTGTATGTTTTTAAATGATTTAGAGACCCTATAACTTTTTTATCCAAAATGTTCAAATTAAAAAGGGATGGAGCAAATGTTATATAGCTAAATCTGATTGGCTTTAAATACCCAAAATTTTAAAACACTTTCTAAAATATATAATTTTATTTTTTGTATATAAAAATGAGTAGATAATGAAAGATGAAGTTCATGCAACAATCAAAAGTGCGGAATTTTAAAAAATTTTGATTGTATGCAACACTTGCATCAAACATAAAACACATCCATGCCCATATATCATATCACATGCACTATTACATAGCTAAACATGCATCAAGGGCAATATTCATACAACAAACAACCAAGTCATGTTATCAAAAACAAAATACCTATCAACTAAGAGTTTGGTAATACTTACAAAACTCCAAGTTGGTAGCACGCTTGATAAGCTTTGGTTGATGTTGATCTACAAGCTCCTAGCTCCCCAAATGTGAAGCCTCTAGCTTAAAACACATAAGTTGCACAAGGATAATCTTCAAGGATGGTATAGCTCCACATATAAGCCACTCTTCTTTGACCCAAGAGCTTGTTAGAGACACTCTAAGCTTGAATGTATGGAACTAGGAAGAAACCTCTAATGGATGATAGAGTAGAAGTAGTACAACTCTTGTACACTAATGATTCTTAGTAGAAAGCACACAACACTTGTGTATGTTTAAATTCTCTACACTTGAAGAAGAAGAAGAAGGAAGAAGACTCTCCCAATCCTTTTCACTCTTTTTGTTAGACTATTAAAATGCTCTCTAATGTGTAAAATGGAGTTGTTTGTTGATTGTCTCTACAAACTCCACTAACTATCAACATAAAAATAATATGATAATAGTTATGACTTGAGTGTCACACACTCAAGCCACATGAATTAGGAGTTAGAGTGTTGTCTCTACACTCTCCACTAACTTAAACAAAACCAATATTATAATATTAATAATAACTTGAGTATCTCACACTTAAGTCATATGCATTGTTATAGCTTAAGTGTCTTATACTAAAGCTACATGCATTTGATAGATTGAGTATCTCATACTTTATCTATATGCATAGCTTTGGTTTATAAGTGAGTGGGTGGTGTTTGGTTATATGGATAACCTTAGCCTTTGACCTCATTAACCCTTAATAAGTTGGGCTAAAGTTATGGGCATATGGGCTCCTCTACACTAAGAGAAGGGCCACTCCATACCACACTAGACAACTTATGGGCTTATTTAAACTCTTTAAATAATGCCCCATCCTAAGTCCATTTCAAGTCCATCTTAATCAATATAAATGGTCCATCTCATGTCCCATATTAATCAATATTCATGGTCCATCTAATGGCCCATCTTTATCAATAAATATGGTCCATCACATGGCCCAAATGTGAATGCATTTGGAGGCAAATATTAATATAGTCTTTGAACTTAATATCTCATATTAAATCAAGTCCAAATTAATATTTATTTAATTGTAATTAAGTCCTAATCTTTGAATTTAGATTTCGGGATATGCTAAATCCTCACATACGTGCAAATCTAATTCATTTAATTTAATTAATTAATTAAACTCTTTAATTAATAATCAAATTAATATTAATATCCACAAGTGCAACTCTTGTGTGTGTGACTTACTAGGTTCAAGTATAAATGGCAATGGAAAATAATATTAACACCTAATATTATAGAAAGACCTTTCCATTCTAAATGTGAAAATTCCAATTAATCACATTTAGTTCCCATAAGTCATGAGGGACCCCTAACATAGATATCATGACTACCCAAATAGAAATAATTGCTTTATGTAGATCCATAAGAACCATAGAAAATAATTACCGTGCACTAAATGTCCCTTTATTATAAGATTCCGATATTGGCTAGAGTCATAATTTAGTTAAACTCTAATTTCCTCAATCATATGACCTCATATTAAGTTTAATTCTCGATAAAACATGACTTCTACTAGAAACTTTTTCTAGCACCGAAAATCTTTTCGAGTAAGTCAACTTTGGCCTAGCCAGGTACCTATTCATCAAGAATAACTTAGATAGCATAGGATCTTATCCTAGTTCACTCCAAGTAATGAATTCCATCTTGGCCGATCACTCATTCCTATATATAACCAACTAAAGCCACCACACACCATATACCCACACGTGGCTAGCATAGGTATGCAAGCGGTAACAAACTCTAACCAACCATACGTGAATGACTGTGCCACCTTAGGTCGAAGAACTATCTGCACCATTATGTCCAAGATTGTGATTGTTGACTAAAGTGAATATCCATGCAATCACAAGTGTTGTGTACCCAAAAAATCTTCCAACTAAATTTAGGCCTAGGCTCTCCATTGGAGCAATAACTTACATAGTTTTGGACTTGTGTGCATCGACTATGGATATATAGGGGTGTGCATGAGGGCCAAGAGATTCATATAGTGTTATTGTTAAGCATGAGATGTTGGGGGTGCATGGATACACTATGGGCCAATAATGGCAAATAGTCATACCTGAGGTTTGTAGTGTTCAAATCTATACATTTTGATGATCTAATGGTATGGACCTAACTAATGCCAATGGCCAAGAATGGTAATTAGGCGTACTTGAGGCCTATAACATTAGGAGCCGAATTAATGGAACCTCACATGAGTTGTGATGGACAAGAGTTGTCCACTTAATGGGAACTAATATTCCAAGAATGGCAATGTGTACCTGAGGGATAATAGTAGCCCATTAAGAACTCCATTACCCTCTAAAAATCCATCCAATAAGGGATTTCCATTTTCTACTTGAAAGTGTAGGATTCACCAAGTTAGTAGGATCCCATTATGATTAAAGACTAAATCTAATGGTGAATACAATGACATACAACTAATCAATCTTGTTACCTTTTACAGAATTTGATAACATGAGACCATCAAACCCACTGACCATTATACATGATAAACATAAGGGCAAGGTAAGTGTTGTCAAACCCTTAGGTGGAATAACGAAACATAACGGCAAGGTAAGTATTGTTAAGCCTAAGGCCACTGTGAGGGAAGATCAAGGCAAGGGAAATTGTGTCCACTGCCAAGGTGAAGGACATTGGAAGAGGAAATGTCCTGAGTTCCTTAAGTCTCTCAAGATAAAAGGAAAGGGCAAGGATGGAGAAAGTGAGACTTTCTCTAATTTATTAGCCTCTAAATGTTCTAAGAGCTCATCTAATGCATGGGTATTGGATATCGGTGCAAGTTCTCACATTTGTACATCCTTGGAGGATCTAGCAAATGAGAGAAGATTGAGGCCTAATGAAGTAACCTTAAAACTTTGAAATGGAGTAAGTGTTGCTGCTATAGCTATAGGGTTCACTTAAATTGATTTGTATAATCATGTTTTGCTATTGAATAGTGTATTATATGTACCTAATGTCTATAAAAACATCATCTCTATCTCTAGTTTGAGTAGTAGGGGTTATGAATTCTTTTTTAGCATAGATGTATGTAAAATTTATTTTGGAAATAAATTGATAGGCATGGATTATTTAATATATGGTCTATATTATGTTGATAATATGACCAATAATAATGAGCCTCAATCTAATGTCAAAGCAATGCTAATTCAAAATGCCTCTAACTCCAAATATATATGGCACTTGAGATTATGTCATATTGCGGAGGATAGGATCATGAAGTTGGAAAGGATGGGAATCTTGAGCAATCATGAATCTATATCCAATCCAACTTATGAGGTTTTTCTTCAAGGCAAGATGACTAGATCACCATTTGTTAGACAAATGGTAAGAGCCAATGATATATTAGAGATCATATATAGTGATGTATATGGGCCATTTAGTGAAATGGCTAAAGGTGGTTTCTACTATTTTATTACCTTTATAGATGATTTATCAAGGTATGGGCACTTGTTTCTTATAAAGAACAAGAGTGAATCCTTTGAAAAGTTCAAGGAATTCAAAGCCAAAGTAGAAAACCAAACCGGGAAGAGTATTAAAACTCTTTGATCGGATCGAGGTGGTGAATCTTTAAGTACCGAGTTTATAGAGTTCTTTAGGGAATATGGCATTGTATCACAGCTCAAGCCCCCTTGAACACCACAGTTGAATGGTGTATCTGAGAGGCGTAACCATACCCTATTGAATATGGTATGATCCATGATGAGCTACACTGATCTTCCTATATCACTTTATGTTTTTGCACTCCAAACAACATGCTACATCCTTAATCATATTCCATCCAAGTCTGTCTCTCCCACACCATATGAGATATGGCATGATAAGGCACTAAGTCTTAAACATGTTAAGATTTGGGGGAGCCCGACTTGTATAAAAAAGCTAAAATTAGACAAGTTGGAAACAAAATCGATTAAAGAAAGGTTTGTTGGATATCCTAAAGATAGTTTAGGGTATTACTTTTACCTTCCTACTAAACAAGTTATTGTTGTAAGCAGAGATGCTATGCTCCTTGAGAAAGAGTTTCTTAAAGAAGGTGGCAAAGGAAGGAAGATAATGTTACATGAGAAATCATCTAAAAAGGCCCAACAAATTGATCAAATGGACTTTGATCAACCCGAGGACCCTATTCCAATTGAGAATGTCATCACACAATCTCGTAGAAGGACTAGTAGGGTATCTCGTCCTCCGGAGAGATACAGTTTTCCCCATGATATGTAAGAGTTGCATGTTCATGAAGAAAGCATTTATGTTAATGATCATACTACATGTGAATAATCCTTATGTGAAAAAGATTCTTTAAGATGGCTTGAGGAAATGAGAACTGAGATGGATTCCATGTATGCAAACTAAGTCTGGATACTTGTTGGTGCTCCTGATGGTATTGTACCTATTAGGAGTAAATGGATCTTCAAGAAAA
>CATIWO010850492.1:0-15284 GCA_949673435.1 Macaranga tanarius | reverse complement strand
GTATTTAAATTTTCGTAGCAACTAAACTTAATATATTTTTATAATTTAGCTTCATTAGTATTATTTCTGTAGCTAAAAATATTTAAAACAGCTACAGAATACTTAAATTCCGTAGCTAACTTTTAGCCACGTCATTTCTTGCTACGGCAAGTTACGGAGCTTATTTTTTGTGGCTAAATCATTTAGCAACGGAATTCTATACATTTAGCCACAAATTGATCCGAAGCTGTAGATGAGAATTGTTGTAGTGAAGAGTTGGTTTCATCCCAAATAAGAAAATAGTACCATAAGTGAGGTAGTTATGCTCGAGGGGATATACCTTCCACTTTCTTGCCACTGCAATGGTTGTGGAAATTACAAGCTTGATGCTGCCAATTTTATAAGGCAACAAAGGGCAGAGGCTGGAAGGAAACGAGAGGAAGAGAAAGCTGGTAGAGTGCGTTTTCATGCACTGCCCCATCAATTGCCTCCTCAACTCCCTCTTCATCTTCCTCAACTGCATCAGGTTTAAAAATAGGGATTAGGATTATCAACAAAAAAAAAAAAACCTAATTTTTGGTAAGTGGAAGTCTGATGTGTCAAGGCTCCTTACTGGCAGCTGATGTATTTTACATTCACTGACATGTCATCAGCAAAATATGAAGGGATTTTGAGAGTAACTAACACGTCACCCGATTTCGTCCAATTTGACGGAATAGGACTAACGGTGAAAGTTTTAAGAAGTTTATGAACTTAATTGAAATACTTAAATCTTATAGGACTTAATTGAAAAATTAGTATAACTTTTAGAACTGATTGAGTCATTATCCCAATAAAAAATAAGAGTTATAAAAGTAAAAAAAAAAAATGAGGAATAAGAAAAATATGTAGATCTTGTTTTTTTTTTTTTTTTTTTTTTTTTTATCATAATGAATATTGCATTCATTAAAAGGAGCATACAACGATCATATAATGATCTGGAGAAAAACCCTCCCATTGCAGGCCATCCAAAATGACTAAACACCATATACTAATTACTCTCTGCCATATAAGGGGTCTCCATATAGAAGACCACGTTTAGTCATATCAAGAACTGACTAAGATGGAAGAAGAGAATTTAACAACATAACAAACAAACACTAGTAAAAAAACACAAATCTAATAAGCAAAATTAACAAACACAGACACTAACACCACAAACATAAAAACACTGCCAACAACAAATAATAAACTACCCACAACCAAAAAATTAAAATCTACTCCACCTAACCGGCACCCAAACCGTCAACACTGTGCCACCAAACCGGCTACCAAAACACAACCCAGCAACGAAACCGGCCATCAAAACACAAACCGGCAACCAAAACAAACAAACCACCAAAGCTGGGAGAGGGGCAGAAAACAAACGGCGGGGATCCTCTGTGGCTGGATCTGTGTTGGTTTATCCATGGATATGAATTTTTCTTGAGGAGCGAAGTCTGAGCAAAGATACAGATGCACAAAAACTATCCCCTAACATACGTAAAAAGAAAGGAAACACTGAATATAAAGAGAGATATATAACAGAAGAAAGAAGAATGTTAATTTTTGGTAGTTTTTTGGCCAAAAATGGCCAAAAAACCACCAAAAGAACGAAGCTGGGAAGAAGGCTGTCAGAGGCTGTAAAAAAGGAAGCTGTCAGAGGCTTAAAAAAAAATGTGATCTAACCTATGTTGAACTAAACAAATAAATAAAAAAAATATAAAAAGTCAACAATTTGTAGATTCTACCAAAAAAACAACCAATGATGAATAAAGACAAATATCATGTATCAAACTCTACTGAAAGCAGGGCCGAGCACGAGTCCCAGAGAATCGAACTATTTCAAAAAATCGAACGGAAAAAATTCAAATCCGAAAGTATCCATTGACCCTTTTACTTTCTCCAAATTGAATTATCCCAAAAATCTTTATTGGGACATGTCTAGAGATTATGAGTTCTAGAACCGAAAATCGAACCGTCCCGAACTGAATAATTGAAACTAGAATTGATAAATTACTAGAATTTTATATATATGTGTATATGGGTATGTGTTTGTTTATATATTTATTTGTTTATTTTAATAATTTTAGTAATAATTATCATTTTAAATTTTCTAATGATGTATTATAAAGTTAATATAATAATTAATAAAACTAAAATTTCAAAATCATTTTACAAATAAAATTTAATATCATTTTAATAATTAATTATATCTAGATAATTTATTTTTAACAATATATTACTAAGTGCTAATTTAACATGTAATATGAAATTTTGAATACCAATTAATTGTTTGAAATCAAGTAAATGTACTCATCAATAAAATTTCTTCTATGGTCAATTTTGAATATATATTTAAATTACAAATAAAATTTTTATAGTGAAATTTATTGTTATCTTACATTTCATGTTCAAATTATAAAATATAAATATTAAAATGAAACTTAAGAATGGAATTTATAAAAAAGATAATAATATTATTAATATAATATATTTAATATTATGTAAAAAATATACTTTTATTATTAATTTACCTAGTATTTAATTTAAATGTATAAATTAAAAATTAAACTATGTATAATATAAATAAAAATAATAAGAAGAAAATATATAAATTCATTTAAAACTACGTAGTTTTGTCAAAATCTTTGAATTTTGATTTTGCTCCGAATTATTTTAAAATTTCTATTTGCTCCAAATTGTCCCAAAAATGCGGATGCATTCAAAACGGAGATTTATATTTTTGGTTTAAGTTTGGATAATTTTTTTAAAATTTTTTAATTTTTGAATCAGATTTGGAGAATTTACATTCTCCTAATTATTTAGACTCGTGCGCATTTCTAATGAAAAGAGCACCAAAATTCTACAAAGAGAGCAGCACTCTATATTTTTTGGAAGTTTTCTTTTTTTTTAAAAAAATTATGGTATTGATCCTTTATTACTTTCGCATATTTTTATTTTGGGGGCAAAGGTGCATTTACGCCCCTAATGTTTATACTGAGGAGCACATATGCCCCTTATATTTTTTTTGGATCATTTAAGCACACAATTATATTTTTTTGTGATATTAGCCCCTCCAATAACGGTAAAAATTAACGGTGTTAAAACTTAAATATGGCTATGCTCTTTCTTTTCTTCCCTCATCGGCTGCATATCACCACCGTTCACCCAAAACCACTATTTCCCACAACCACCATCGTTGGCTGCTATCCATTAACACCACCACTGCCCACAGCCACCACCATCACCATTACCCATCAGCACTGTAAATCCATTGCTAACCGAAACCACCACTGCCACCTCCTCCTTCTCAGCTTGAGTTGCAAAATCACTTTAAGAAACAACATTGTCTTCATCACTTGATCATAATTATCATCATCAAGCCACTCTTCCTAGCTATCCAAATTATATAATTTAATTACTCTCAATTTGGGAAAAGAGGGAACAATTAAAATTACTTTGAACTGTTGGATCAAGTGTTATAATGTCCATTTAAAATCTTTCTTATTCTTCCTTGTGGGTGCCGGAAAAAATAGAAGGGTTTTACTCTGTACAAATTGATCGATTCCAATGTTGAATTTTTTTAGATTAAATCAAAAAATTTATTGTCTCAGGTAAGAAAGTAATTTTTTTTTTATCATCTCTTCAATTTCTTGATTGATTCATTCGAAATAAATATAATGATGTTCCTGTACAAAGTTTTAATGTTTAATGTTTATTGTTTTGTCTGAAATTGAAGGGAGAGTGATGTGGGTGTTATTTTTGTAGATTAGTGCAAGTGTTTTGGTCTGAAAATTGTTGCTTGCAGAAGATGGGTTTCTGGATGTTGCTAGAAGGTCTTCTGCTATTTGCTAATGCGTTAGCTATACTAAACGAGGACAGTTTTCTTGCTCTGAGGGAGTGGATCCTGGCAGAGCTCCAAACGAATCAAAGGAATTCGATTAAGGGGCAGATCATTGGGCTGATACATGCTTGCCAGTTCTTGAGACTCCCACTTACACTTCTCAACCTCATCATTATCATTTTCAAAGCACTTCTCTGGGTAAGCTTCATTAATAACACCACAACACAATTTGTATAATAGTTACATGTGTGGGTTATAAAGCCCCAATATATAATCAGATGATGATAGGACCACTCACCCAGCTTTACTGTTTTCAATTTCATATCTAATACTGGAAACTCAAAAGCCAATTCAGATTCAAACTCTCATTACAAAGATTTTTTTTTTTTTTGCTAAAAAAGGATCAGGTTTATCTTGAAAACAAAACATGTCTCTGCAGATAAAACTTCAATTCATATCCCAATAAATCATATATGTGTACAGCTACTCAGTTAGACTTGATGTGTTGCTGAACAACATTAAGACCCTCACTATCCTCACCATAATCCCTAACAACGACACAAGAGCAACCAACCACCTTCCTGGCCTTGCCCTCAGAGTCAATCTTACAGAGACCAGCCCACTCGCCGAGAGTCTTAACACTTGGAACAGTCAAAAGGCCAACACCAAAGCCCCTTGACAAGTTTGACATAATCAGGCTGGTTGCAGTCTTCAGCCAGTACACAGAGCTGAGTAGTATTCTTCTCAATCACTTTTGCACCTTCATGAAGACCTCGGCAAAGACCACCATGAGCCAGAGATTTCTTCAGTACCAACTGCAATGCAGGTATCAAGTCCATTGGCTCGCCTAAAGGCTGAGCAGCTGTCTCAACAGCAACAGCAATAGCAACGGCACCCTCCTCACCTAACATGGTTCGTCGGAGGTTGGTCCTTCTGAGATCTGCAACTCATTGGTATCATCATTGCATTAGTCTTGAAAAGGAGGCAACGCCCAAGGTGGATTGTGGTGATGGCCGATGGGCACTAGATGAGAGAAGAAAAAGAAAAGAAAAAGTATAGCAATATTTGAATTTTAAAATTTAACTCCGCTAATTTCTACCGTTATTGGAGGGGCTAATATCACAGAAAAACATAATTGTGTGCTTAAATAGTCCAAAAAAAAATGTAAGGGGCATATGTGCTACTCGGTATAAACATTAGGGGCGTAAATGCACCTTTGCCCTTTATTTTGGCTACTTGCATTGTCGATTATTCCTAACTTATGCTATTAAAATTCTTTGTTCTATTACAAAGTGACCGATAAAAATCAAAATTTGAAGAAATAGCATAAAAGATAATATTCTCTTAACCTTTTTGTTTTAAAAAATATGAGAATTGTTTTTTTATTTATTTTGAAATTGTTTTAGAAATGCAAATTCATTCCCCATTATTACTTATCAAATTCTTAAGATTTGGGTTGAAAATTTGAAATTTAGTTTGATAAGGCTCGCATGCATCATATATGGAAAAGGATACGCCAATCTTGTATGGGCACCAGCTGCGTGCTGGTCAAGTCCTTTTTACCTGCTGGTTGAACCGAAGGTTATATATAGGACCACAAACAGCTGGTAGATGATGTTCAGGTAAATATTAGGGTTGACCCTCATAACAGCAACCCATCCAGCTTAATAAGGTCCTAGCCAGCTACCACATCAAGTATTATTAAACTACTAATTATAGCAAAAGCCTAAAGGTAAAATATTCATGATGTGTCGCCCGAAAAGTTAATTTTATTATTTTATAAAAAAATTCTTTACTTTTTCATGTTAATAAGTCAAATTTTTATTTTTTATCTAATTCATCCAACATATTTTATAAATTAGTAATTAAATTCAACTTATGTCACATTTATAAATATATAAGACATATAATTGTAACAATAAAAATTCTGAAAATTTTTTAAATAAGAACTTTTTTAATTTTTCTCAATTTCTTTATATATATTTAAATTTTTGATATTCTCATTCTTTTATTTTCACTCACATACTTTTTTATATTTCTTAATATCTATCAACGAAAAATTAAATATTAAATATAATAATATTAAAAATTACATGCATAATTATTTTGTTATATGCATGAGTATTATTCAATTATAATTGAAAACTTGAATAGATGTAATTTAATTTATAAAATTTAAATTTTAATAAGTAAATGATAATTCTGATTTATTTTTAGTAAAAATTTTAAAAATACTTTTTTATTTTTATTTTTATTTTTATTTTTATCATGTTCTATTTTTACAGTAAATATAAAATTTTAATTGAATTACATTGAAAATTAAAATGTCAACAATAATATTTTATTATTTATATATAGTTAAATTTTTTTATATTTTCAATCTTTTACTTTTACTCACACACTTTTTATAACTTTTAATATCTATACATGTAAAAATTTAAAAATAAAAAATTAAATTTATTAATTGCTAAAAAGTACACTTATAATTATTTTATTTAAAAAATAATTATATTTTTTATTTTTTATTTATATTTTAAAATAAATATTTATTTCTAAAAATTAATGTAAATTTAATTTTTACTAGTTCATATTCTATATATTCTAAAATTTGACAAATTGAATCTAATTTATCAATATATAAAAGTTATGGGGGTGAATTTGTTAAAAAAATTTATTTTGTACTAAATTGTACTTTGTTGCAAATGTAATATGGATTAATTGACTGAATTTGTCAAATTAGTGGGATAATTGGCCAAAAAATTAATTTATGGATTAATTGATCATAGCATCCAAGTTTAAGGAGCAAATTGACACTTTAGCAGCTAAAAAAATCATGACGTCATATATTTTCAATTTAGATGTGAGATAATATCACAAATCAATTTTATACTATAATAGGTTTGATCCTTTGAAATTCAATTATTTCTCTCTAAATTAAAACTAACTTTATTAAAATATCATTTTGAATGTTATAATAAAGGCTTTTGCTATAGTGCAAATGTTTGTACCGGTATAAATGAAATTACAACCGTTAAATTAATTTTTATTTAATTACAACCATTAATTATTTTGGTGTATCAATACCTATAAAATATATCAATGGTTACAATTAAATGATAATTAATATAATGGCTAATAGTTTCATTTGTACCGGTGTAAATATTTGCACGGTAGAATGACTCATAATAAATTTTATTTATTATTTACCTCATATGACCATACAATTTAAGGTGGGACTAAAATCTATGGACAAAAGTAGAAGAACAACTTTTTTATAATATAGTATTTTTTTATAAAATATAATTTTTTTTTTTAAAAAAGATAAAGATCCCATTTGTTTTTGATAATTTTTTAATGCTTTAATTATTTAGTCATCCTAACATCATGATGACATTGGCCCATTATAATGACCCAGTTTCATAATTGTTAACTTTGAAAATTGGTCACTATCGGTCAATGAGGAATAAATAACAGAAGAATTATTATTATTATAGATGGATTAATAAATAAGAGGAACAGCTTACGTCTGGTGCATCCATTAATGATTTTGTACAGAAAATGATGTGTTACAGATGTAGTTTAGTTTCTAGTATTTGTTTCGTCATGCACAATTTCTGTTTTCATTAAATTGCATAAAAATAGTTTAAAATATATTTTATAGTTTATTAAAAATAAATTATAAAATTTGGTAGTTTAAATAAAGTTAAATTGCTAAAAATTTAAGTTGTGCAATAGTAAATAATTTTTTTATTAATAAAAAAGTTAAACGATCTAAATATCAATAGATTTTACAATAAAAAGTAATTTTATTTATATTAGGTGAAAATTAATTTTATAAATCAATAGAATTCGAACTGTATAGTTCATGATGTCCTAAAAAAGAAGTGACCATTAGATCATTATTTCATTGAAAACAAATAATTTAATTCAAGTCTATTAATACAAAAAATCACAGCATTTTCGATATTTTACATATTTATACCAAATTTTAAAAATTAAAAAAATTAACCAAAGTTGACATATTATTTGCAATATAAGCTCAATTTACAAAATTACTATAGTTTATTTTAGTTGCTAATTGCAATTTGCTATCTTGCAAAAAATGCAAAGGAGAAGTCATAATCAATAGTGTCGTTATTTAGTGAAATAGCATATGAATATGATGATGGCATCGCACTTCTTTTTTCTTGGGTTTCAAATACTCTCCCGCACTTCAATCTTCCAATTTACATTACCAAAATACACTATCGAAGTGCTGCCCGCATCTTTTTTTCCTAAAATATATTGTATTTTATTGCATCGAACCTTCCTATAAAAATAAGCAATAAACATCACAAATTTACATAATTACCACCTCAAACTGGCTTAAACCGTGATTTAAGTCCAAAAATTTTTATATTTACATTTGATAATTAACTAGTATCTCAATTAATTTATACAATAAATATATATGAATTATACAATAGTTTATTGTATATATAACGTCCTATTTTAAATTATCACAGTAAATACTTTTTAAAATAATCTAAATTTAAGTTAATAAATTGTTTTTCATAAATTTTAAAATTATGCGGAAAATGCAAAGTTTTTAATTTATTAAGTAGTTATTACAAGAGTTTTTTTTTTTTCAAGTTGTGAAGATATGAAATGAATCTCGATTTAAATTTTAACTACTCATAAATTCACACATTTAAATAAATAATTTTACTTAAATAATAATTAAATAAGCTAAAATAAAATAATCACAAAAATTGTATTTTATTTAATTTTTATTGCCATAATTTTTTTAGTTATAATAGGATTAGTTTCGAGAATTATTAAGTTAATATTGGAATATGTATATTTAGAAAAATATAATTTTTAATAATTTGAAAAAAAAAAGTGATTTGAGGTAGAAAAATGCGTATCATATAAATACACTTAGAATTTAATTATTATTATGTTAGTATTATGATATGTATAATAATATTTTAATTAAAAAAACTAAATAACTACTGTAAATTTTTTTAAAAAAATTAAAATTTTTGATGGTTTTTTTTTTTTTTATCAAGATGAATATTTTATTCATTCAGAAGTAGTACATCATTGAGGAAGCTCAAAGCTAACCCCAAGCTATGCCACAAATACCTGCTCAACAGAGCAAAATGAGACATGAAAACCGCCAGACTAAACAATTTCAATCACCTTAGGGATCTCCATACGAGAACACTTATAGTCAGATCATTCATGACTATGGGTGAAAGAAGACTGTATTAACTAGAAAAAAACACCAAGAGAAAACCAAACAAATAGAAAAAAACACAGATCATTCAAAAACTAAATCTTCAAAAGCACATCAAAATGAGATCGAATGACCAAAACAAGACCCTCAGTAGCTTCTACATTATTGGTGGCCGGAGCAAGGGAAGCATCCACATTAGCTTCAGTAGCTTATGTGATACAAAAGAATAACCGGAGCAAGGAACGCATCCACACCGACTGGAAACTTGGAGGTCGCCTATACCTTTGCAGACGGAGAGAGAAAAGAGGATGACGGCAAAGACTAGATCTATAATAGTAAAGCTAATAGATGTGTGGACAAAGGCGGAGGAGAAAATGAAGAAGTGATTTTGGCCAAAACCACTTCTAGTACCACTAGCTGTTTAGAGTAGAAAATATCAGAGAAAAGCTATGTAAAATATCAGAGCTATCAATTGCTATATAAATTTTTGATGGTTTGACACATTAACTTTTAAGAGTAAATATTAAGATATAAAAAAAAACTCTTATCAAATTTTAAATTTAATAATTTTTAAGTTCAACATTTAATATATATAAATTAAGTTAAAAATAAATTATATTTTTTCATTTAACAAAATTGATGATAAAGAATTATTTGTGAGAGTTATATAATGAAATTATTATACAGATCTGTAATCCCTAGAAGGGGCAAGTAATTCTAGAATGGGTAAGTAAAGTAAATTAAGAATGTCAATATCAATTAGCCACATGTAAATGCATTATGTAAGAACCCAATCTTTTCACACTTACATGATAATATTGTTATTGACTAGACAAGCCAACTTCTACATCACGAAAAAAAAAAAAAGGTTGGCACTTGGCATTTTCTTCCAAGCATCAAAGGAGAAATTTCTAGCTTCTAACATATTGGAACCCAAAAACAATTCTAAGCTAATCTAACCCAATCTATAAAGCAACAAAAGCTACCACTCTACAATAAAGAAAAGGGCACCAGTGGGGGAAGTGAACTAGTAAAGCATGTGCATGTCTGAAGGGACCATGTCTTCAGGAGTGACATTTAATTTAAAGTCAAGATCAACTCCCAATTAAAATAATGTTAGGTGAATTATGGTTAAGCAAAGTATGTCCTGTAGTGTGACACATTAAAATAGTTACTATATAGGATTCCATAATGAAGGCTTTTGCTTGTTTTTTTTTTTTTGCTTGTTAAGTCACATTATCACATTTTCATGAAATTTCTTAATACCAACTTGAACAATTTTGCATACATCTTTTCCTGCCATAAAGCATAAACAAAAAGAAGACTAGCCATAAAAGTAGGCTTGATTATTGTTGTTTAATATTTTAGTTGTCTCATGATGGAAGTCTTAATCATCTACAGGAATCTGCAGCTTCTATATGTCACAGGATGCAATCAAACTTTTTTTTTTTTTTTTGTCCAATAGGATGCAATCAAACTTGAATATAATATTAATTGTATTTGCTGTGCTGAAGTTTTTTAGCTAAGGAATTTGAATGCAAAATCATGGAGCATAGTGCATGGGTTAAAAAATCAAAAATAGGAAACAAATAGTTTTTTAAGAGTTTTTTTTTTTAAAAAAAAAACATAAACCAGACCAGCAAAATCTAGAGAATGTTGACAGCAATCTACCCCATTTGACAAATTCACTCACAGCCAAGAGCATCAAGAAGAGATTTTTTTTTTTTCTCGTCTCTTGGGAGTATATTACACCAATTAAATTTGTAAATTGTGAAAAATATTTCAAATATTTTTGGCTTCTAAAAATTTTGTTCAGTACACATACATAGCCATAAAATTACACCCCTAGACTGCAAGGGAAGTAGAAAAACAGAGCTGAAACACACAAATCTGTACCAGTGAGCGAGCCAAACAATTTTACAAAATATATCAAGTAATAAAGAAGAAGAAAAGAAAGCATCCTAATTAAAGGCAGGCCCTGCTAGTAGAATCTCAAATAAGTTGAGAAAAAGATATTACAAAATCATAATCCACTACAAAGACCAGAATCAGTAGGTTGATTATCATGTATTGAATGGCTATTGCCTGCTGCCTTGGCCATTGTATCCATCATATGGCTTGGTGGACTTGTTAGACCTTCTCAGGACAACAATCCAAGTAATTATTTCCAGCAACAAAGCAATCCCACCCAAGACTGCGATCACGATAATGTAAGCAGATCGCCATTTATCTTCAGGTTGCAGGATATCAAAACCCTTGAACACATTCAGAATGCCAAGAATGAGTATGGCATATCCAATAAGGTGATGGTAGATATTCCAGTAGAATCGGAACTTGTGGTCCTTCTTTGGTCTCAGGAACAATGCAAAAATCTGAAAGAACCAACCAAAGAGTTCCCATCAAAACAAATGGATTGCTAAGTGTGTGTGTGTGATAAATTGATAATTCAAAAAATAAAAAAAAAAAGTTGCCAGATCAAACCATCCTCTGCCAGCCAAGAAAATGGGCAATTACAGCCAAAAAGACATAAAAACAAATATTTTTCCTGCTAGAGAGGTAAAGTGAATGGAAAAAAAAAGAAGAAAAGACACATTTTTAAATGTCCCAACAATTATGTGAGTATCAAGAACAAAACTTTAACCAGAAATATCTATGTATCTGATATTCATTCAATTAGACAAATAAATTGTCAAATTTCGCCATTAAAAGCTTCTTAACAATTCAATCCAGGACCAGATTAACAAAACTGGCTAGCATACAAACACCCAGAAGCAGAACATGTAGAAAGTTCAATTCTGGCCAGCTTCCAAGAACTACCGTTTTTCCTTGTCTACTTTAAACAAAATGGTTGAATTGGTATTTTTTGAAATAAATCACTCCAAGAATCCAATTGATATCAACTTTTGGCATGATATCATCTCAAAATACATTCTTTTCCATTAAGTAGAAAAGGAGTTGAATTCAAGCAACAAAAAAATTGACCAAATAGCATTTAATTCAATTAAATAATTGCCCATATTCAAGTGAAGACTATGGAGTAAAACTGAAAAAGAAATCTGTTACCTGTAGCGTAGCAATAGCAAAAAGAGCAATCCCAATATTACGATGACCGGTATATTGAATACCCTTTGATTCACTGCCAAGCTTAATGCCAGTTGCCCACCCAGCAACCCCAATTGCATAAGCAGAAACCTGACAACTAACATGCGCATAAAACCAAGCTGGATCTGCTGACTTAAAGGTCCTCAAATACCTCGCAATTATGACCCCAACTGGAAACAATATCCCCCAACTAACACCATTCAACACCCCATGAATCTGCCCAAAAAAAGAAACAACCATCAAATTTATCACTAAAAACACAAAGCTTTAACGTAGTCTTTAAATAAAAATAAAAGAACCAAAGAACCGACGGACATTTCTTTTCTTGGTCCTGGAATCCACGCCGCCGGTGACAACAGTGGTCTGGCCACCGGCCAAAGAGAGAGTTCCTTTAGAATTTTTATTAGCAGAAGCCATAGAATGTGGGGTCAACGTGGCAGTGGCAGTATCTACACTAGGACCCACTTGCCAAACCTGATTAACCGAACCTTTGGCCGATAAATCCGCCGGAATCTTAATTTTAGCGAAAATTCTCATAACACCGCTGGCTTCCTCGGCGGTTTCATCCCAGACATCGAACGACAGTTTCTGTTGAACGACAGAGTCCAAGGTGTAAGAAGAAATGTTGTAAGTTTTAACGGTCATGACTCCTGAATCTTTAAAAGCGACCAGGGCTTGTGCTCCGGCCATTCCGGCGGCCGTTGGATTAATAGCCCATGAAATCCAACCGTCGGATGAAGGTGGGGTAGCGAGGAAAGCGACGGAGAGGGTTGAATTGGAGGAGTTGTAGGTGTAGTGGAGATAAGAGGAGAGTGATGGAAGGTCTAAACAGTTAGTGTACAGTTTGTTGTTTGTGAATGTTTGTGAATTGCAGGTTTGTGAATGAGATGGTGAGATTTGAGCAAATATAAATAAAGAAAAGAATATTATTGAAGGGGCGAAGCAAAAGGAAGCCATTGTTAAGAACTGAAAGGAAATTTTGGTGATGAATCTTGAGGAGGAGGTGGATGAGGAGGAGAGCACATAATTGTGGTTTTAAATTATGAACTTTTTATTATGTAATTACGAAACAGTCCCAATTTGGCACTACCTTTTAATCAATACTTTAATGGTGGCTTAAATTCAAATTAATTTCACAAAATTTTGTAAATAAATATAAATGAAAGTGTTTTAATTAAATAAAAATTTTATAAAATTTATTTTTAATTTTAATTTTTTTATTTTATAAAATTACTTAATGCTAATTTAATTTATATTAATATAATATGTTTAGTTTAAATAAATTTAAAATTTAGAAATTAAATAAATTTCTCGATAAAATTAAACCAAATAAGAAGTAAATAAAATGTTTTCTTACAATATCCATCTTAATTTGTAAAATTATTGCAATTTCAACCTTTCTCAATATAATTTTATTTTTTTTATAATGATCATATTATTCAAGTCTAATATTTCAATATAAATAAAAATAATTTATTTTCTGTCTAATATGATTTTTTATTAAGGTTAAATTTTCAAAATGAATTATTTATTAATATTTTTCAATCTATAAAATTTCAAAAATCAATAAAGATCTCGGTAATGAAATTATTAAAGTTAGAAGATAATAATTGCTTATCAAAATAACTTGCAAGTATTTATTTAACCTTTGTTAAAAAGTATTTAGAAATATGAAATAATATAATTGTCACACCTCATCCTTAACACAACCATTATCTACAGTAATTATCTTCTTAATCCACTTATCATTGCTTAATGAGCTTGTAAGGTTATATATACACACTTGATAACACTATTTAATACACGTACAAATTTAAACCTTATTGGATATTTGCTTAATGTTGCTACATCCATTCATATCATCATTGATCACAGATATTCTTCCAAAGATCATACATCACATATTTCTAAGATCAACCACAATTCCATATATATAAATACATCATATGCACCGTAGTGCTAACCATCCATCCATTATATGAATATATACATCAATATACAATTAGAGTACTAGATGCTAATACAATGATTACAAAATACAATATCAATAGCCCTAGCATCTAATCTCCATACATAAACCTCGGATCTCAGTCCAGAATAAGATGGTGGTGAAAGATACAGGTAGTACAGCAGCACAAGTCTAGGTCAACCCTTAACAAAATACTAGCCCTATAGCTTCTAAATCACTCTGGTGACTCGCTCTGAAGGGTGTAGGAAATGGCTGCAAGCAAAAAAAGCCAAAATCTGATGCATCCACATGACTGCATCACACCCATAAGAGGGTGACCTGAACATCCAGCGAAGTAGCATGAGTAATGCGGAAAATAGTATAAACGCTATCCTCACGCTCCTCTCGCACTACTGAAACTCGAACATCTGCTCCTATAGGTACTACCGAAACCTTAAAAGCCAACTCGGCATCGGAATCATGACAGATGACATGTCGCACCGAAGTCTCTGCTGCAGAAACCTCATAAACCATCGTAGTCCAATATACAGCCATAGGTTCCTCCAGCTTTATCTACTAACTCAATCTGGGAAAATCATTTTAAAAACAAAACAAAACGGTGGTGAGTAATTTTAAAGAAATTACCCAGTGAGCAGTAAAAATATCTTTTAAGGTAAAACCTCAATCTAAAACCTTTTTCAAATATTTTTCTAGCGATAAATCTCAATTTATAAAACCCCTTATTAAAATAAATCCAATTCATCAAGAATATAATTTTCTCTTTTCTGAAATAGAGCTCAAACCATTTCAAAGCATCAAATGAATTTCTGATTCATTTAAAACCATCCAATCAAAATCATTACAAAATCGTAGCCAAAATGCTTACATAAATAAATATGAAATCCACGAGAGCTTTAAATTACAAAACTGAATTTCTTTATTCCTTTGGCATTTCTAATAGAGAATTCTCGCATTATTAGTATCACAACAGTTTTCACTTTCATTATTAGGAGGTTACGCCTCAATCTTTATTAAGGAAGAGAGATTTATTATCACAATTGCATCATTATTATCAATCATTCACAATTTCAATTATTTCATCATAAATAATCTCAACCCTTTTCCCCGAAGGAAAATAGCAATATACAAGTTCAATCTCTCTTTCTCAT
>CATIWO010850361.1:0-12675 GCA_949673435.1 Macaranga tanarius | reverse complement strand
AACAAATAAATAAATATGCAAAAATATGATTAGCATGTTAAAAAAACCACACAATAAATTGATTCTAACTAAATATATGCATCAAAAGTTCATAAATAATATAGCATAATTATCATTAATGAATATTATTTTAGTACAATATAACATATATTTTAAAGTCATCTTTATGATATTAAAAGTTCTAATTCAACTCAAACTATTTTAGGGTCGTAAAATTTTAATTTAAATTCAAATTATAAATAATTAAAAAATAAAATCAATCATCAACTTGTTAAAAAAATAATTCATGAGTGATTCTATATGTGGACTCAAGCTGCAATATTATACAGCTCGACGAGGCATGCTTGGCACATTAGCAAAGTTTGATGAGTTTGGGTTTGGTTGATTCATTTCCACGCCCAGTTTGAGCCGAATATGTATTTATGGTTTAAAGCTTAATCAAGTTGGAAGCTAAAATAAAAAGAAAGAAAGAGGGCTTAATTAAGTCTAAACAACTTTATAAATATAAAATATATTAATATTATAAATTAAAAAACAAGATAATGCCTATTATAAAAATTATAGCATTTTTAATATAAATTATAATTTTATTCTAACAAATTATAAGTTAGTTTGAGTTTTCTATATATCTATTACTTTTTGGTCGAATCAAATCTGTTAATTTAGATATTAATATTTTATTTTTTGCATTTAATATAAATAAGTTTTTTTTTTTTTTGGACAGAATAGCGTCATCCATTTTTAATTGTTATGTTAATTTAATTAGAAAAAATTTCACTCGGGCACAATCTTGGAGTGTTAGCTTGTGTGTTCCATATGAAATCCTGCAAAGCTTAATTGCACTTAATACATATATTTGCAATATTTACATTAGAAATTGGCAAAACTTCAAGACATAGGATAATTGTATATAATTTAGTAAGTTTAATTATAATAACATGGATTCATTATGTTAGAGAACCACGTTGTTAAAATAACAAAATGATAAAAAAAAAAAACAAAACTTATAAATGCTAAATTTCAATTAATCAAATAGCTAATTTTAATTAGAAAAAATGATCAATTCTATCCTAAACTTTAGACCAATTATCAATTGATTTCTATTTTGAAAATTTTTTCAATTTGTATTTTAACTTTAAGAATTATGTCAATTATATCCAATTTTATTTGAAGAATCTAATTGTATTATCAAAAATTACTATTAGACTCCTATATAATATTTTTTTTTTTCAAGAAAAAATAAAAATTAAAAAAAAAACATTCTTTATTCTTAATTTTATGAATTTTGAAATAAATTTTAATTTTAATTTAATTTTTTACATGAAATTTTAATTTTTATATATCAAAGAAAATAATAATAAAAACAAAAAAATTAGAAATTGTAAATCAATTTACTATATATTCTAATATTAATAAAAATAAAAAAAAAGTACAGAGTATATAAGCAGTTTTAACTATCACTATAAATACTAGTAAATTTTAATTTTAAATTGTTTTATATTTTTCAAGAAAAATTAAATATTTTTCATATTTTTACTAATATTTTTAGTATTTCTCTTTTTATTTTATTTCAATATTTTTTATTTGATTCCTATTAGAATTTTTTTAAAATAATATAATTAAAAGTTCATAAGTGAATTTTAAAGTATTTAGAATATAAGCTTTTTTTAATAAAAAAAGTTAAATATTTATGAAAATAATTATAAATTAATTTTTAGATTTATATTGAGAGTGGTAAAATTAAAATTTAAAATTATTTTTTATATTTTATTTTTTCTGGTAATAAAAAGAGGATTGGATAAAATTGACACAATTCATAAAGTTGAATGCGCAAATTAAAATAACTTTTAAAGTAAGATTCAATTGATAATTAGACTAAAGTTCAAGATAAAATTAATTATTTTTTTTTTAATTATATATTTTAAATCTAATTGGACCAAAATCTCATTTCTATCCAGTTTCTTCAAATCAGTTTTAGTATGAGGCTTGCACTTTCTATTCAATTTTAATATAATTCAATTTATAATACATTACTAAGTATTAGTGACGAGGCACCTGCCTCCTTGTAATTGTCAAATAGTCATACATCAAATGAATTTTGGTGCCAGATTAAGTAATATGCAAATAATTAGCGCATATATATATATATATATATAGAGAGAGAGAGAGAGAGAGAGAGAGAGAGGCCATTGCTGATGATAGATGGCTTATTAAACTTTGATATCGATAAATTGAATTAGGAATCAACACAACAATGACATTACCTTCTTTCTTAAAGCTAAATTGTCAATTGCAACTGGATTTCCATTCATCTTCCAAAAGAAAAATAAAAAATAAAAAATCAACGTTTAGAATTAATCAACATTTTGTAATGTTAATTTTTAATCTATCATGAATATTATGGCATTTGGTGCTGGTTCTTGTACAATCTTATACTATGTAAAGTATGCATCAAGAATTTAAAGTATGATTATTATGTCAAAATATATATATATATATATATTTTTTATATTTTCTCTTTAATCTATTCTTACTACCACCTAAAATTATTATGGATATACTTGCTTTTTCTCTCCTGTATCAAATGGTATTAAATTTTTAATATTTAGATGTTGAAGGAAAGAGTAATTAGAAGTTATAATAAATTTTGTCACCTAAGTAGTATGAATATAAAATCATAGATACTGAATTGTTAAAAAAAAAACCCATAGACTCCAATATTAAAATGTCTAAACCATAAGTTATTTTTTTGAAATGAAAAAAGATGAATATTTTATTGGTTGAATAAAAATTAAAATTACATGTTAATGAAAGAACAATATAAATAACAGTACAATAAAAAAATACCAAAATAAAATCTCATTCAAATCCTAAAATTTATTAGGATTAATTACTATTTGCCCCTTGAGGTTTGCTATATTACACTAAATAGTCCCTGACGTTCAAAAATTATATTTACTCATCCTTCATTTTTAACTAACTATATTAAAAAGTCCTTCTGTTTGGTTTTCTATTAAATGGCCGTTAAATGGGTATGAAATGACTAAATTATCCTATCTTGTATATTCATCTTATCTTAAAAGGGGGAAATAAAAAAAAATTATCTTGTATATTCGTCATGTTGCTACTGTTGCTGCTTGCAACTACTATCACATCTGAAACCATCTCATACCCTCATTTCTAGCTCTTAAAGAAGCATTAGTTGAATCAGAAATTTCCCCTCTGAAAACATCCCAATATCAACAACTATTCAAGAACCAAAATGAAACTCATACCCAAGGAAACTGAAAGCTAAAACTGGTCCGTAGAGACAAGCTAGCCCTTAACAAGTCATATGATCACACCCACTTTCTTTGTACCCATCTTCAATTTGTTGTATTCTTTCAAGATTGTTAATACCCATAACCATTATTCCTCAGCATCCATCTTAAAGATTGTCTACCTTTGATTTTTTTTCTTTATTCATATATACAAGTTTCTCAATAATCGTTTTCAAGAACCTTTTTTTCTCAATATGTTTAATACCCAATATCAAGAACCTCTATTTTGATCTATTTTTGAACTTGTTCTTTCAAGATTATGAATACCCATCTTCAATTTGCTTTGTTTTTTCAAGATTTATAATACCTATACCCATTATCAATCAATAACCTATTTTTAAAATTTTTATTTCTCAGTACCCATCTTCAAGAACCTCTCTGTCCGTCTTCTGGTTTTTAAGATTCTTGATACTTAGTTGTTTGATTCATCAGAATTTCATATTCTGCTTCAAAACTTCTGGCAGCTTTATTGTGCTGCAAGTCCAGGACTTTCACGACAAGAGCAGTTCCTCTATTATTTGATTCATCTTCAAAGTTTATAAAGATACCTTTATAAACATACCCAAATCCACCTTTCCCTATCAAAGTGTCAGCCGAAAAGTTGTCTATAACTAGCCAGATGTCAGAGTAAGATATCATCGAAGGCAACCCTCTGGACAGCCTTATTCCTCTATCTTTGACCTTTCGCTTCTTCCTAGATATAAATGTGCATATAAAGCAGAAGGACGCAATTATTAAGCAAGCAAAAATAGTAATAGAAAGTACAAACTTGAGCTAAGTATTCTTATTTTTTCTCTCAGTATTACATTGATGAAGTCCTAATTTCTCTACTATTGTGTGATTACTAATGCAAAGCTTGTTGTTTCCCATGAGACTATCCTGGCTGAGGTTCAGAAAGATGCCATTCATAGGAACTTCACCATTCGCAGACACAAACATAACCCCACAACATGAATCATAGACCCCCAAGATGCTTTCATTCTCTTCTTGACCTTCCCTTGATAGCGTCCTTAGACTATATCTTGTTGCTTGATTCTGTACCAAACATCTCAATTGAAGATTAAAAGTAAACCCTAATTGTCAATTTTGAGAAATAGAAGAAGAAAACAAGAGATGCAGAGAGTAGAAGATATGCTTATATATATATATATATCATGGTAAGGGTATTTATGATATTTTACTATTCATTCTATTATTTGACCTATACTTTTCTCGTTGACTACCAAATAATTGATTAAAAACTAACATAATGACTATTTTATGTAACGGAAGTAAAATTGAAGGATGAGTAAATATAATTTTTGAATGTCAGGGACTATTTAGTGTAAGATAACAAACCTCAGGGGGCAAATAGTAATTAACCTAATTTTTTATCGTTATTTTTGAACAACATTGACATAGTTCTTTTGATGTATATTTCAGTAATCCATAACTCTACGCAATAAACTTTGAATAGCTATAAATTGACTGTTAACAACCAAATCATGTAAAGGGCATCAATTCCACAAAAGAAAGATTCAACAATTCCAATAAAAAAAATAAATATATTAGATATTTTGTATTTATTGAATGCAATGAAACAGAATAAAACAAGTAAAATAGAAAGGAATAATAATAGAAATAATCGACGGTGGCCAAAAATGATATTTTTGATAAAAAAAAATAAGAGAAAAAATGGAAAAAAAAGATAGCTAGGATTTTCAATTTTTTTAATGTGGTTGTTTTTAAGATAATTGTTTTTTTTAGAGAAAAGATGAATTTTTCATTTATTTAAAATAAAAAATACATGTTGATGAACAATATGAATAAAGTACAATAAAAAAATGTCAAAAAAATGCTCACTTGAAATATGAAATTGTTCATTGCTATTCTTCAATTGTGTTGATAGAGCTATTTTAATTTATAATACGGTGATTCATTCGACAATCTTTGTGCTCCACTTTATGGTATTGATTAGCCATTAATTGACTTTATGATTTTTATTTGAGTCTGATTGCAAAAATACTGACAAAAATTTTATAATAAAGAGAACTATAGACTCCAAATAGGAGAACCACCAAAACTATAACATTCGTGTCCTCAGAACTGGATTAATGAGATTTATTAATAATTTAAAGTTAAACTAAATATGTTTAAGTTTTATTTCTGGGGGAAATTGGATTTAAAATAATTAATTAGAAATAAAATGAAATATAGAAAGTTGGATTAAATTGAAAAGAGAATAAGGACTTAAGTGAAAGAAAATAAAGTAGGAGGATTTGTAGATGAAAAAAGGAAAGAAGAAGGACCAAAAAGTTGGAGTGGTTGAGTTCTGTATAGAAAAGAAGAAAAATGAAGGAAAGTGAGGGAGGAAGAAGAAGAAGAAGAAGAAAACTTGATGGGTATTGTAGCTAGGGTTTTAACAACATCAAGATTTATCAGTTTTGATCTTCTAATCATATGAGTGGATTTCTTTTTGGTTATTTTTCTTGATTTTAATTTAAGTTGTTATAGTTTTGGATGTTGGTGTAGATATTATTGTTTGAATTATGATTTCAAGTATAATATTCATATTATCATGTTATTAATGTGATAGATGAGTTAGAATATGTGTTGTGATAGTTTATGAAACAATTAGAGTTGAAAACTTGGAATTTCTACCATTTTCAGGTATGAAACACCTCTAATGGTCGATCAGGCACCACCTTATCAATCAGGAGGTACCTCAGTGTGCTGAGGTGGCACCTCAGTGTGTTGAGGCGACGCCTCAGTGCACTGAAGAGGCACCTCAGTGTACTGAGATGACACTTTAGTGCACTGAGGAGGTACCTTAGTGCTGAGGCGGTGCCTCAGTGGCACTGAAGAGGCACCTCAGTACTAAGGAGGTACCTCTATGATTGGTACCTGTGAAAAATGGGTTTAAACGTAAAATTTTACAACCTAACCACAACTAGAAGCATGCCAACACCCATATAAACACTAAGGCCACTTAAATTGACGTAAAATAGGTTAAATAGAACCTATTTTAATAATAATATGTATGATTAAGTTACAGATGGATGCAACTATGCAATTGAGATTAAATAGTGAACTTAGAGTTGATGTAAATCCTTACTTCTCAAGGAAAAAGGGAAGTTGGAAAGATTAATCCTTAAACTTGATTATCAATATGAAGTGAAATTGAATCATAAATATATCGGGGAGCGTGAATAAATCATCAAGTCTTCGAAATAGAGACTAAATTTATAATTTAAGTTAAGTTGTGCAAATTTAGGTACATATGAATCCTAAAGTATGAAAGAAAACCAAAGATATATATATATATATATATATATATATATATATATATATATATATATATATATATATATATGAGTTGTAAATAGAAGTTATTGGGTAATTGAATTAATTGAGTGAACTTGAAGTGGGTATGGATCTTTATTACTCGAAGGAAAAAAGTAGTTGAAAAGCTTAATTCTTAAACTTGATAACTATAGAAAGAATATCAAATTTTAATCAACTTAAGCGTGGCAAGGATTAAGATTTCAAGTAGTTAATCATGAGGCATAATAACTCTCAGTGAACTTATGAGTCTCAAATGTAGAGATTAAATTATGTTGAATGATAACTAGTTCGGGAAGGTATGAAATGTAGGAAAGAGAATTAAACCAAAGTAACTGGTGTGTATTTGAATGGAAATGGGACAAAATCCTATAAGGTTGATATGGTAATATTTAAAGTAATTGTATATATATATACACACTCAAATCTTATTCCTTTTTTATAAGGATATAAAGAATAAAAAAATAGACAGTTAAGCGAGAGCATTGCAACATCCAAATTTTTAGGTAAATACGAAAAGTATTCAAATCTCTGATATAGAGACTAAAGTTATAATGTGCCTCAATGAAATCCAACATGAAAATGATATCATAAATTACGATAATAATGATTAGAATAGGAAGACATTGGAGATTTATAAGAGAATGACAATCGAACAACGTTACTTGAAATGGATATGAAAAATAAGGCATGAGAAAATATAAATGACACACGAACACATGATAACTCTTAGAGAATGATGTAATACTAAGTGCATAGGGGACTAAAAGTAATAACATATCTGGGACATAGCAAGGGCTAGTAAATGTGTATAGTCGTTGCCAGTGGACCGGATACACATTTTACTCTATAGATATAGAGATTGGAAATATATAATTCTCCAATGAAATTCAATATGAGAACTATATTAGAAATTCCAATAATGATATTTAATAAGAAAAGCATGAAGAAATACAAGTGATACTAGAATACATGAGAACTCCTAGGGAATGTATAACCTTAAGTGTATATGGCACTAAGAGTTAGAGATTCCATATTTAGGATATAATAGGTTTGGTAGATATGTATAGTCGATGCCTAGGACCGAATGCACATACTACCATATAGGTATAAATCTATGTTTGGGACATGGTAGGATTGGTAAATGGGTATAGCCATTGCCTAGGGCCGGATACACATGTTACCATGTAGATGTGGTTGGTAAATGTATATAGTCATTGCATGAGGCTGATTACACATGTTACCATATAAATGCGAGATAGTAAATATATATAGTCGATGCCTAGAGCCGGATACATATGTTACCATAAATGTGTATAGTCGATACCTGGGGCCGGATATACATGATACTATATAGCTGTAAGATGGTAAAAATGCATAGCCGATGCCTGGGGCAGGTGCATATGTTATCATATAGGTTTAAGTTGGTAAGTGTATAACCGTTGCCACGGGCCGGGTACACGTTACCATATATATATATATATATATATATATGTAAGTTAGTAAGTGTATAGCCATTGCCATGGGCCGGGTGCATATTATATTCGAGATATATGTATAGTTGATGTCTAGGACCAGGTTCACATATCAATTTAGCTTAACACTCGAGTTATCATTGGCTTAAGTACTTATCACACTTAAACAGCATTACCATTGTCATTTATATGCTAATTTATATCACTTGGAATTTAGTAGAATACTGAATTGCAGTATGGTAGAAATTGTGGTACTATGGGTATTATGTACTTTGACGATGTTTTTATTATGAGCTTGGTTATGATGTTATAAGTGAATTTATCAAAGTGTGTTTATTTAATTTTATTTATCGATTGAGCCTTTAGTATATTACTTAAAATAGGGAAGATTCACTTTATTGTTGAAATTAGGATAATATATGTATAGGGCAAGTTGATGATGTTATATGTGAAATTATTGTAGCGTATTTAGATAATTTTATTTTTATTAAGCCTCTATTATTTTTGTAAAATAAAAAGGGGACTTCGATGAATGATTTAAGAGAGTGTTGTTATGCAATCATTTTTGAATATTAGGATCATTTAAATATGAATAAAATATTTTAAGTTCATTTGATTATTATTACTGTTGTGACACCCCTCCCCACCGGTACCCACGTCGGACAGATTTACAACTCAGACTGTCCAACACAGAGCAACAGCGTAGAAATGTATCACTTCTAATAAGAATCTAAGAAACTATCCAGATGGACTGGTTCAATAAATGGGGTTAATAACTTATACGTATACTTATTGCTCGTAACATACTTATTAATATATATAATGGGGTTGTTTGTTCAGTAATAATACGAAATATTATATGGATAATGTTATCCATACAACACAAGAATAGATATCAAGATTATACATATACAATTTTAACAACAAACACTGATATTTGAAAAACATAATATATATACATATACAAGATAATATACAAGTCAGTATTCAGCGGCGAGGAGAAAAAGCTAGAGAAAAAGGGCTATCAAAACTATATACAATATAATATAGCAAAAGGGATCAAAGGCCCTAGCAAACCTCTAGCAAAGTTAGACTAACGACCTAAGGATGTGTTGTCCACATATTTACCCAAAATCAGTAGCAACTATTCTAATCCTCAACCCTCTACTGGCAAAAAGTGGCATAACTTCAGCATTGACTGCAACGACTAAGTCCAAGTCATAGTGATTCAGACTCCAACCTGTGTCTCATAGGCAACAGAAATGACTGTCAAACAACCGTCCAAAAAGTCATTCCTCATCGTACTGGTGCGATACTCGATAGCTATAGGGTCTACCGAAATACGAAAAGACAAGTCGGCGTTGGGATCATGTCTTATGAAATACATAACCTATGTCTCATTGTCATGGACATCTAGAGTCTGAGCTATCCACATGATCGCCATTATTGTTCTATACAGTATGTACAGTAGCTAAGCTGAAAATAAAATAATTTTACAAAAAAGAAGTGGTGATTATTTTCGTAAAAAATACCCAGTGAGGAGACTAAACTCCTGGAAATTTATACTTAAATCTTAAAGCAAAAATTAAGAAAATTAAGAAAATAAATTCTCAATCTCTATTAAATCACGTTTGATAAAATAGATTAAATAAACAAGTATTTAACAATATAATTCGCTATTTCCTTATAAATAATCAAATAGATATATACTCGACATATTAATTCATATACAGTTAGGTTGCTATCAATGTGGTGGGTACCAGTCAGCACATTGAAGATTCAAATCAGATATACATACCGACATAAATAAACCACTCGGATTAACTCCAAAGTCTTTTATAATCTCGAGTGCTGTCCCAAAGACAGTTAAATTTTATAATTTTATCTCCCAGATACAGGAATTAGCAATTTTACGTGAGCAGCTGTGTCCCGGATACAGTCTTACGTTTCACCGAACCTTGCCGTACTCCGGGTACGGTCTTACTACAACCTTTTAAAATCAACCACATTTTTAATATATATATATATATATATATATATATATATATATATATATTATTATCATCGATTTCCAAAAACTATCAAATACAAGGTTATATATATACCAATCTCAAGTTGTTGCGCCGGAATTTACATATATCTAGTTCTTCACGTCTATTATAAATGACTAGATAGTTTAGCCCTCTAGAAATTAATAAAAAAAAATCTCTAAAATAAATCTTTTGATTAAATCATTAGATGTTAATTTTTATTTTTATTTTTAAAAAAATATTTCTTCACAGTATTAACAATTTTATATCAATAGTTTCTAACTTCCTATTAAACGTATTCTCTCCCTCTGCTATTATATATATATATATATATATATATATATATATATATATATATTTATATCCTTTAGTATTATTATATAATAAAAAGGTAGAGTAAATAAAAGAACACAATAATCTATTAACTAGTAAAAAAAAAAAAAAAAGGAAATCAATTGCAAAATCAACGAAATACATAAGCCCATTGAGCCCAAAAGCACGGAGATTTTATAATGAATAAGGAAAAAAAGAATAAAGTGAACTTAGAAGAACAATTAAATAAATAAGTGAACTCAGAATAACAATTAAATAAATAGAGAAAAATTCACTCACTTGTTTTATCCGTTCCTCTGCATTTTTTTTTGGTTCGGCTTTTAATATATATAAAAAAATAATACAATTCTCTTTGCTCATTCTATTCTAATGCAGAGTCAAAATATTTGCATGAGTCACTTCCTTGTCCATTTCTTGAGCTAAAGCGTCCCCTCCCTCCCCCCCTCTCTCTTTTTCTTTTTAAAGGCGGTTTAGGCTTTTATATATATATATATTTAGTTCTTCAACTTTTTTTTTCAATTAGGTCTTTAATTCAAACTTATTTTCTATACAATTTAGTCCTACTAAAATTTATTATTAAATATTCGGACACGGACCCGACAATTCTTCCCCATTTAAGAAATTTTGTCCTCAAAATTTGAGGGCGCAAATAAATATAATTCAATCATAAAGGAATAATTGTGGATACTGATGTCTCATATCCTCCTCTTGTTCCCACGTGGCTTCCTCGCGAGGATGATTTCCCCACAACACTTTGACTGGTGGAACGACCTTGTTGCGCAGTATCTTTTGATCCTTGGCGATGATCGACACCGATTCTTCCTTGCAGCTCAAATTTTCTTTCAGTTCCATGGGGTTGTTCTCGTAGTACGTGCAAAGGGTCATTCTATATCTCCTCAGTATCGACACGTGGAAGACATCGTGAATCCCTAACAAGTTTGGGGGTAGAGTCAGTCGATAAGCTACCGGCCCAACACGCTCGATCACTTCATAAGGCCCTATAAATCTCGAGCTTAATTTATCATGTTTCCCGAACCTCAGTACCCCTTCTATGGAGATATCTTCAGAAACACCTTTTCTCCCACGTTATATTCAATATCGGCTCGCTTTAAATTGGCATAGCTTTTCTGACTATCTTGAGCCGCTTTCATGTTGGCTTGAACAATCTGAAGATTTTCCATAGTTATCTATACTAATTTTAGACCTAATAGCTTTCTTTCTCCAACTTCCTCCCAATAAATGGGGGTTCTACACTTTCTTCCATAAAGCGCTTCAAACGAAGCCATATCAATGCTACTCTGGTAGCTGTTGTTATAAGCAAATTTCATAAACAATATTTGCTTATCCCAGTTGCCCCCGAACTCCAACGCATTAGCCCTAAGTATATCTTTAAAAATTTGTATGGTGTGTTCAGACTGACCGTCTGTCTGAGGGTAAAAAGCTGTATTAAATTTCAATTTAGTACCCAACGCTTCTTGCAGACTCGGCCAAAATCGTGATATAAATCTGGGGTCTCGATCTGATACGATTGATAATGGGGCTCCATGAAGTATCGCGATCTCTTTCACGTAAAGCTCGACCAATTTATTCAAATCATAGCTGACTTTGACTGGTAAGAAATGTGCTGATTTCATCAACCAATCCACGATCACCTATATAGCGTCCTGTCCTAATTGGGCCTTCGGTAGTCCCACTACAAAATTTATAGTGATGTGTTCCTACTTCCACTCAGGAATCGGCAAGGATTGTAATAATCCTGCGGGATGTTTGTATTCAGCTTTTACTTGCTGACACGTTAGACACTTAGATACAAACTCCACTACATCACCTTTCATCCCTTTCCACCAATAATTTCCTTTCAGCATCCTATACATTTTCATACTTTCTGGATACATAGCGTATGCCGAATAATGTGCTTCTTCCATAATTTCTCATCGCAGTTCGTTTATATTTGGCACGTGCAATCTATTTCCGAATTTTAAAACTCCATTCTCAGTATACTTTAATTCTTTCATTTTTCCACTTTTTGCATCTTCATATAGTTTCTCTGTCTCCTTATTGTTAGTAATAGTGCTCTAGGCCTATTGTATGGACATGGTATTTTGACTATTTATGAGAATTTATTATTATGATGATTTGCATGTTTATTATATAATAATGTCCTTGAATAATATTATTAATTATTCTAAATGTCCC
>CATIWO010850348.1:0-13199 GCA_949673435.1 Macaranga tanarius | reverse complement strand
TATTATTATTATTATTATTATTATTATTATTATTATTATTATTATTATTATTATTATTATTATTATTATTATTATTATTATTATTATTTATGATAAATATAAATTAATTAGAGGAGACTTTAAGGGGGGCAAATGGGAATTTTTGATTGGTGGAAGGTGTGTGTGTGTGTGTATATGTGTGGGAGTAGAAGTGCAGAGAATTTGAGAAGAGAAGAAGAGTGAGTTTTTAATTGATTTTTAGAGAGTTTTAATCTTGTTCAAGCTATCAAGCAATTGATTTGGGAAGCTTTAGGGGGGCTTTAATTCAATGGAGCATAATTGGTAAGCTTTACCTGTGTTTTTGATTAATTGAAGTTGATTAGTTGCAAATTTCAGGTTCTATCTCCTCTATTTTTTAGTCCTAGTATTCATAATATAACTTTGGCTATAGAGCTCTAATTTGAGCATGGTTAGATTCCATGAAAACTTCAGAGAGTTCTTTACAATTTCTATGTTTTGAGCTTGGACTGAATCTATTGATTAGAGGGTCTAATGAGGCCGGACATTTTATTGCTTATGTTGGCAGCCCTGTTTTACCTGAATGGATTCTAAAATCCATAATTAATTTTATACTTGTCTGAATTGAGTAATTCCAATTGAAATTGATATTAGGCTCATATTACTAGCTTCAGTAGAATTATGATAGTTATTGGACTTGTGTATGCATCTTTTGGCTATATTGAAGCTTGAGCATTTCATTGAATCTAATGAATTTAGGTGCAAGTGTTATGTTGGCTATGTGAGATTGATTTATAATTATATGTAGAAGTTGAAAGGGGTACATGATACCCTACTCATTAGGAAGAGATTTTCTTCTAAAAAGAGTTGAAAGATTTTGGTAAGTGATTATTAATATAATGCCTATATATATATATATATATATATTGATCCTTTTGTAATTATATTTATTTGACTATATTTGGTTTGTATGAGGCAATTGATGTGGAAAGAAGTGAGATATGTTAATATTGAGACTTGTGATGAATTGTGTGGTGAATTTGTGAATGTCTATTGAAATGTGAATGATGCCTACATACGTGGATTGTGCAAGTCATTATAGTGGAATGGAATGAAATGTGAATGGTATTTATGTATATGTGAATATTGATTGATGTGAGGAATGTGAGGTATTCATGTGATAGTGGGGGCTGAGCTGGGCAGAGAGCCTCCACTGATTATGAGATCTGAGACTGAGCTAGGTAGAGAGTCTCAGAAAGTGGCCACATATGATATACATAAAATATAAGAAATGGAAAAGCTGAGTTGGGCGGATAGCTACCCAAAATAAATGTGTGATTGTGAGATCTGAGACTGAGCTGGGCAGAGAGTCTCAAAAAGTGGCCATTTGTGTGAAAAATATGAAATTGTGAAGGTTAAAGTAAAAGTGAGTTATGTGTGAGAAAACATGTGTTATTAATTCCAGCCGGACATTTCATGTGTATGGATATATGTGCTTGCATTCAAGTTGTATATAAAATGTTGAATTTCCGATTTAATGTGAAATGTGGAAGTGATGGTTATGGTTGTGTTATGCTATTTATTGACACACACCTATATGTATATACGATAATTGTTAATTGCTAATGATGATGTGATTTATGAATGGTTATGGATTAGTTGAGATATTGAAAATGGATTTTCAGGTTGAGGACACGGGTTAAGACATGGGCGTGTCTCAAACCGTATGGTTAGACACGGGCGTATCTAAATGAAGAATTTTGGTTGTGAGCAAACACTGGCACTCACCAGTTGGAGTGCCTGCGAGCAGACACTGGCACTCGCTAAAGAGGTAGATGTGGCAAAAGTGACTGTCTGCAAGTAGACACTGGCACTCGCCAGCTTAAAAGTTTGTGAGTAAACACTAGCACTCGCCAGTGTCTGGCACTCGCCAGTTTGGCCTGAGGCAGAACTGACCATGTAGTCTGCTTTCAATTAAATTAATTAAATTTTATTAATTAGTTCTTAAGAAGTTTATTTAGTGCATTGAATTAATAATTTCTTATTGAGTCGCAAGCTCATTCCTTTGCAATTTGTGTTTTTCAGGACATAGTTAGATAGAGTTGAGGCGTACTTTATAGAGTGCTCAGGTGGGTCTGAGGCAAGCTTGGTGCAAATAGTCCCTCCTCATCGTCATGGCATTTGAGCATTTTATAACTAAGTTCATGTGTATATATTTTAGCATCATGTAATTTTATATGTTATGTGTTTTCAATGTATCAAACAAGAACACTATATATATATATAAATACATATCTTTCATGAAAAATATTTTTATGCCACATATATGATTAATAGTGTGGACATGTGTATATGGTACTTTGAGGGTTCTATAACACTGATTTTCCCATTTCACTTTAGGGTTTCGCACTCCAAATGGCATGTTACATCCTTAATCGTGTTCCATCTAAGTTCATCTCTACCACACCGTATGAGATATGGCATGGTAAGGCACCAAGTCTTAAACATGTTAAGATTTGGTGGTGCCCGACTTTTATCAAAAAGCTAAAATCAGACAAGTTGGATGCAAAATTGATTAAAAGAAGGTTTGTTGGATATCCTAAAGATAGTTTAGGGTATTACTTTTATCTTCCTGCTGAAGAAGTTGTTGTTGTAAGTAGAGATGCTATATTCTTTGAGAAAGTTTCTTAGGGAAGGTGGCAAAGGAAGGAAGATAATGTTAGATAAGGAGTCATCTAAAGAAGCCCAACAAATTGATCAAATGGACTTTGATCAACCCGAAGAGCCTATTCCAATTGATAATGACATTGCACCGACTCCTAGAAGGACTAGTAAGGTATCTTATCCTCCGGAGAGATACAATTTTCTCCATGATATGCAAGAGTTGTATGTTCCTGAAGAAAGCATTCATGTTGATGATCCTACTATATATGAAGAAGCTTTATATGATAAATATTCTTCAAGATGGCTTAAGGCAATGAAAACTGAGATGGATTCCATATATGCAAACCAAATCTGGACACTTGTTGATCCTCCTGAGGGTATTGTACCTATTAGGTGTAAATGAATCTTCAAAAGAAAGATTGGTGCAGATGGGAAGGTAGAGACCTTCAAAGATAGGCTTATAGCAAAAGGGTTTCACCAAAGGTAAGGGGTTGACTATAAGGATACCTTCTCGTCGGTAGCCATGCTTAAATTCATTCGGATTTTTCTTGCTATTATCGCACACTATGATTATAAGATTTAGGATATAGATGTCAAGACCACCTTTTTTAACGGTTATGTTAAGGAAGACATTTTCATGGAGAAACCCAAGGGTTTTTAATCTGAGGAAAGCTTAAAAGTGTGCAAGCTTCATAGATCAATATATGGCCTCAAGCAAGCTTCAAAGAGTTGGAACCATTATTTTGATGAGGCTATCCGTTCTTATTGTTTCATTAAGAACGAGGATGAGCCATGTGTTTACAAGAAGGTTAGTGGGAGCCAACTCACTTTCCTAGTTTTGTATGTTGATGACGTACTTCTCATTAGAAATGACATCGGTATAATGACTTCTATGAAAGTATGGCTATCTAAGACCTTCTCAATGAAACACTTAGAAGAGGCTACCAATATTCTCAGGATTCGAGTCTATAGAGATAGATCGAAGAGAATGATAGGTTTATCTCAAAGTCTTTACTTGGAAAAGGTATTGAAGAGGTTCAACATGCTTAATTCCAAGAGGGGATTATTACCATTTAGGCATGGTATCCACCTTTCCAAGATGATGTCTCCCAAAACATCTGAGAAAATGGCAGAGATGGCTAAGGTTCCTTATGCTTCTGCTATAGGAAGCCTAATGTATGCTATGTTGTGTACTAGGCCGGATATTGCCTATGCTATTAGTGTAACTAGCAGGTTTCAATCCAACCCAGGCTTAGAGCATTGGGTGGCGATTAAGGCTATCCTTAAGTACTTGAGAAGGACTAAGGATTTAGTCTTGACTTATAGAGAAGGTGACTTACAGCTTACGGACTTCACAGATTCTAACTTCCAGTCGAATGTGGATGATAAAAAGTCTATCTTTGGGTTTGTCTTCACCTATAATGGAGGTGCAATGAGCTGGAAGAGTTCCAAGTAAAGTATCACTGTTGATTCCACTATAGCGGTCGAGTACATAGCCGCATCAGATGCTGCTAAAGAAGCTGTTTGGATTCGGAAGTTTATCTCTGAACTAGGTATTGTTCCTTCCATTAAGTCGGCAGTCCCTCTCTTCTGTGATAATAATGGAGCCATTGCTTTGGTAAAGGAACTGAAGTCTCATCAGAAATCCAAACACATCGAAAGACGCTATCATGTTATCAAGGAACTTATTAGAAAGGGTGATGTGCTCATGCAGAAGGTAGCTTCAGCTAACAATATGGCTGATCCACTCACTAAGGTGCTTACTCAGCTGCAGTTAGACCACTATCTTGAGAAGATGGGTTTTAGATACTGTAGCAAATGGCACTAGTACAAATGGGAGATTTCTAATATAGATGTGCCCTAGGGCCATTATTATATGTAGACTTTGTACATTTATCTCTATGGCAATAAAATATTAATTGAAATTAAGTGTTGAGTTTATTTGAATATTTACCCTTAGTATTATATTGAATGAGTGTATTATCAAGAGTTGATAATATGAGTGACAAACTCATTTGGTACATACACTATAAATATTCATAGTTGTTGGATTAATATAAGGGTAGTATTAATCCCTAGACTATCATCTCTATCTATTTTCCTTGATCGGTATGTGGTATAGATAGTGGGAGGTAGTGAGTCTTATGCTACTTGATATGAGATATCAGAATAAACATGTGGATACTCATATGATGGGTAGATCGAACTGTGATGTAAGATTTGTGATTGCATGGAAATTCACTTTTATCAACAATTACAATCTTGGACATAATGGTGCATATGGTCCTTTGACCTGAGGTGACACAGTCGTCTACATATGGTTAGTTAGAGTTTGTTACCGCTTACATACCTGTGCTAGCCTCTTGTGGGTATATGGCGTATGGTGGTTCTAGTTGGTTATATGTAGGGATGAGTGATCGACCAAGATGGAATTCATTACCTGGAGTGAATCGGGATAAGATCCTATGCTATCTAAGTTATTATTAATGAATAAGTACCTGGCTAGGTCAAACCCAAGTTACCCGAAAAAAGTTTCGGTGCTAGAAAGAGTTTTTAGTAGAATTCATGTTTTATCAAGAATTTAACTTAAGATGAGGTCATATGGTTAAGGCAATTAGAGTTTGACTAAACCGTGACTCTATCCAATATCGAAATCTTGTAATGAAGGGACGCTTAGTGCACGGTAGTTATGTTCTATGGTTCTTGTGGATCTGCATAAAGCATTCATTTCTATTTGGATAGTCATGACATCTATGTTAATGGTCACTCATGACTTAAGGGAACTAAATGTGATTAATTGGGATTTTCACATTTAGGATGGAAAGGTATTTCCATAATATTAAGTGTTAATATTATTTCTCATTGCCATTTATACTTGAACCTAGTAAGTCACAGACACAAGGGTTGCACTTGGAAAGATTAATATTAATTAAAGAGTTTAATTAATTAATTAATTAATTTAATTTAATTAGATTTGATCATATGCGGGGATCTAGCATATCCTGAAATCTAAATTCAAAGATTGGGACTTAATTGTAATTAAATAAATATTAATTTGGACTTGATTTAATATGTGATATTAAATTCAAGGACTAGATTAATATTTGCCTCCAAATGCATTCACATTTGGGCCATGAGATGGACCATATATATTGATAAAGATGGGTCATGAGATGGACCATATATATATTGATGAAGATAGACTTGAAATGGACTTAGGATGGGGCTTTATTTAAAGAGTTTAAATAAGCCCATAAGTTGTCTAGTTTGGTATGGAGTGGGCCTTCTCTAAGTGTAGAGAAGCCCATATACTCATAACCTTAGCCCATATCCATTAAGTGTTAATGATATCAAGGCTAAGGTTATCTATGTAACCAAACATAATCCACTCACTTGAAAAGCAAAGCCATGCATATAGATTGAGTGTGAGACACTCAATATATAGCAATGCATGTAGCTTGAGTGTGAGACACTCAAGCTATGGCTATGCGTGTGGCTTGAGTATCCCTATCAAACTATTATCAAATTAGTTTTTGTTGATAGTTAGTGGAGAGGGTGGATACAACTAAGACAAGTGGAGAGGGTAGATGCAACTAAGCCAACTAATGCTAATGCACATTTAAGAGCAAATTTGATATTCTTACAAAAGAGAGAAAAGGATTGAGAGTGTCTTCTTCCTTATTCTTCTTCAAGTGTAGAAAATTCATATATACACAAGAGTTGTGTGCTTTCAAGTTAAAGACATTGTTGTACAAGAGTTGTACAATTTCAAAGTCCATCATCCATTGGAGGTTGCATCCTTTTTCCATAATTCAAGCTTGAAGTGGCTCTAACAAGCTCTTAGGTCAAAAGTAAAAGAGGCTTGTGGGTAGAGCTTCACCATCCTTGAAGATCATCCTTGTGTAACTTGTATGTTTCAAGCTAGAGGCTTCACATTTGGGGAGCTAGGAGCTTGTAGATCAACATCAACTAAAACTTGTCAAGCGTGCTACCAACTTGAAGTTTTGTAAGTGTTACCAAACCCTTAGTTGCTAGGTCTTGTATTATGAATGCATAACTTGGTTGTTTGTTGATGTATTATGTTGTTCTAGATGCATGTTTAGCTATGTATTTTGCCATGTGATATAATCTATGGGCATGGATGTGGTTCATGTGTGATGCAAGTATTGCATGAAATTAAAAATTTTTAAAATTCCACACTTTTGATTGTTGCATGATCCACACTTCCTTCATATATATATATATACACACACACACACACATGCATCAATTTGTAAAAAAATTAATAGTTCATGATAAAAGTACAAAAAAATTAAAGTTTGTGCATTATTTTGTAAATAATCAAAAAGATACTTTTTTGATGTGATGCCTATATGGATTGACTCATATTTTTCTGGTGGCCACATCAGTAAGATTTTACCAGATTTTTAATCGGTGCATAAAATTACAAAAATAAAAAAGTTTATGCATAAAATTGCCAAAATTAAAAGTATATGATTAAATTGTAAAAAGCATTAAAGTATATATATATATATTTTGTAAATAGCCCTTTAAAATATAAGAGTAGCTTTGACATATAATTTTAATGTAAATATTTCCTAATAAAGTTTAATAGTAATGTCTATATTTTTTAGCTAATTACTCACATCAAAACTGCATTCAAAGTCACCATGTTATGGAACAGCCTACACACCAAGTTCCAAAGATCCAACATCATGAATATGAGCATGATAAAAAAGGCAAAGATCAAGCTCAAGAAGTTTCTAGTTCAATTAGCATGCCTCAAGGTCCTATAACAAGGTCTCAAGCTAAGAAGTTTCAACAAGCCTAATCCATCATCTACAAGGCTTAGTGAATTCAGCTAGTGAAGGCTTACAAAGCTTTAGATCAAGTACAGCTCAAGTTCAATACAACTTAATTCAAGTCCAAGTTACTAATGGGTTTAATTAAGTATGTAATGGGCTGGTTGAATTGTTATTTTAAAGAGCCCATTAGTTTTAGTTAGTTTAATTAATACTATTCTTAAAATAGGAAGTATGGCTGGAATTCCTATTTGAGATATAATTAAATTAGTTTCCTATTTTTTTGTTTAAGGTTTATTAGTTTTCCTTATTCATTAAGGAAAACCTTGTAAAGGCTATAAATATGCTTTGGCCGAATTTTGGGAATTTAGAATTGAATTTTTAATCCTAAAAGTTATTTTTCTTTATTCTTTGTGTTCTTGCATAGAATACATGCTGTAAGGAACATTCAAGTAGATCGATCATCTTCTTGTGGAGTGTTTCAAAATTGGAATTTAGAAGTAAGTTTTCTTTATTCTAATTCTTTGATCATTTTATCTAAGCAATATGATTTCTAACCTTTCTTAAGGGTTGTTGCTGAATTGAATTTTGGGGTTTTCATGTTAATGCTTTGGAGGTTCGAATATATAAAGGGGTTCTCAAGCTTATTCATGGAGATTCCATATCATTTGGTATTAGAGCTTTAGCTCTAGATCAGGTTTTATCCTTTTATGATTTACATTCTGATTTCTTATTTCTTTCTTCTTGTTCTTTTAAATTTGGTTCTTGTGTTTTATTCTTTGTTCTTATTTGTTCCTCTTGTTCTTGTTTTTTTTGTTTCTTTAATTAAATCAATTGTTTGCATTCTGAAATTCAGATTTGCATTTATAGTTAAAAGCTTAAAAAAAAAAGAAATTCGTGAAAACAAAAGAAAAGAAATTCGTGGAAAAAAAAGGAAAGTGATTAAAAAGGAAGAATTCAGATTCTTGAGTGATTAATATTCTAATCAGGTCTGATTTGCATATCATTATATTCCTTGCTCATTAAGGATTGTTGTTAGGTCTGATTTAGATTTCCTAATCCTATTTACTTTCTAATTGACATATCTAAATACATCTTATCATATCTTGTATTCCTTACTCATTAAGGATTTTGCATATCATTCATTGCATTCCTTGTTTATTAAGGAATATTGCTTAATTGTGGCAGATTTGATTTTATTTTAAAACTACCTTTTAAATTCATTTTTTTCCTATTCTAGAAAGATCTTTGTATTTCTTTCACATGTCTTTTGCCTCTATTTGAGTTTTCCTAATTTATTACTTCTTATTTGTTAATTTTTTTTGTTGACCAAATTGCTTCAAACTTGTTTTTGCAAATTTCAGTTTTGGAATTCTACTTGAATTGCTTCAAACTATCTGCATTGTTCTAAAAGTGTGATTCACCTAAGAACATAAAAGAATTAGCTAGAGTGGTGTGAGGAAACCGTGAGTGAAATTTTTGCTTAAGTTAAACACGAGTGACCATCCCCATCATTTGGGTACAAACACGTGAGGGAGTGATTGTGAGGTCCTTGAATTATTTTTCTTTATTTTCTAACGTTCTTTTACAGCAATGTCAAACCGAAGTGGAGATATGACGCTAGTCATGTTGATGAAGCTAGGCTACGTGAGGCTCAACAAGGAGAGTTTGCATGTTTTAATAAGAATATAGAGGCTATGAGGAAGGGAAGCATTATAGCTCATGGATGCAAGATTGCAAGTTGTTGAAAGAGCAACACTGAATCACAAGGAAAAAAATAGAAGAGGTAGAAATCGAATACCTCAAGTTCAAGATTTGGAAGATGAAGACATTGATTACAATGAGGATGATGATGATGATGCCCTTGCTGGAATGGGCGTACCTAGAGGTGGAGGTAGAAGAGACCAAGGTTTAGGTAGAGGTAGGGGAAGAATACAAGAAAAACCATTCTATGGAAGAGACCAAGGCAATGATGATTTTGTAGATAGGAATTTAGGAAGCATTAAACTTAAGATACCATATTTTCAAGGGAAATCAGATCCGGTGGCTTATTTACAATGGGAAAAGAAGGTGGAACTCATATTTGATTATCATCAATTTAGTGAGGAGAAGAAGGTTAAGATGGCGGTTACTCAATTTTCAGATTATGTCATATCTTGGTGGGATCAATTGGTGACTAGTAGAAGAAGAAACTTGGAGTACCCAATTGAGACTTGGCATGATCTTAAGTTAATAATGAGGAAGAGATTTATACCAAGGCATTTTCATAGGGAACTTGTGCAAAAACTTTAGGTCCTTAGACAAGGTAGTTGGAGTGTGGATGATTACTACAAGGAGATGGAAATGATCATGATGAGGGCTGATATAGAGAAGGATATGAAGACCACTATGGCACGTTTCTTGGCTGATTTGAATAAGGAGATAACTGACCGAGTGGATTTATAACCTTATATGGAGTTAGAAGAGATGGTGCACATTGCCATTAAGGTAGAAAAGCAACTCCAAGGAAGAGGGGTAGCAAGGTATATTTCCAAACCTTATTCTAATTTACTTGGAAAAAGGATGGAAATAGTGATTTTAAGGGTGGAAATAAGGCTACTTATGATGTTGCAAAGGGAAAGGCAGATTCGGTTTCTAAAGAGAAATTTAAAACTGAAGATCCTAAAGGGAGAAATAGAGACATTAAGTGTTGGAAGTGTTAAGGTGTAGGTCATATTAGCAAGGAGTTCCCTAATAGGAGGACTATGACCCTATGGAATGGTGAGATAGTGACTAATAAAGAAGAGGGCAGTAATGAAAGCGATGAGGATGAGATGCCCGAATTGGAAAGCATTGAGAAGCTGATTAGAGGAGATATGCTGGTTACAAGATGTGCTCTTAACACTCAAATGAAGGAGGATTGCCATGAGGAGTAACAGGACAACTTGTTCCATACAAGGTGTCATGTTCAAGGCAAATCATGTAGTGTGATTATCGATAGTGGGAGTTGTACTAATGTGGTGAGTACATTCTTGATTAATAAGTTGGGGCTGTCTACTATACCACACCCATGGCCATACAAACTTCAGTGGCTTAATGATTATGGTGAGGTCAAGCTAAATAGGCAATCTATCATTTTTTTTACCATTGGTCTACATAATGAGGTGTTGTGTGATGTAGTTCCTATACATGCTAGAGATATTTTGCTTGGTAGACCGTGGAAAATTGATAGGAAAACTAAGCATGACGGGTACCTCAATAGGTATTCATTCACTAAAGATGGGAAAAAGACTATATTAACACCACTTTCCTTAAAAGAAGTGTATGAAGACCAATATAAAATGGAAAGGCTAAAAGTGAAGGCTGCAATGAAAAAAAAGAGCAAGAAAAGTGCTTTAGAGAGTGAAAATTAAAAAAGTGCAAAGAAAGAGGGAAAAAAAGAAGAGCAGATTCGGCCTAGAGGGAAAAATGCAAGGAATATAAGTTTGATAGCTAGGACAAGTGAGATTAGGTAGGCTTTATATTCCAATCGGACTATATTTGTACTTTTGTACAAAGGGGCTTCTTTAGCAACTAATGAACTTGACCTATCTCTGCCTAGTGTGTTTATTGATCTTTTATAGAAATTTAAAGATGTGTTTCCCGAGGAGATGCCAAGTGGTTTACCGCCAATTAGAGGCATAGAACACCAAATTGACTTTATTCTGCCATACCCAATCGGCCAACATATAGAATGAATCCGAGTGAGACAAAGGAGATCTAAAAATAAGTGGAGGAGTTGCTAGCTAAGGGGTATGTGAGGGAGAGTCTTAGTCCTTGCTTGGTTCCTATTATTCTTATGCCCAAGAAGGACGAAACATGGAGGATATGTGTGGACTACAGAGCCATCAATAAAATTAATGTAAAGTATCGTCATCCTATTCCTAGATTAGATAATATGCTTGATGAGTTATATGGTTCTTGGTTGTTTACGAAAATAGACTTGAAATATGGTTATTATCAAATTCGAATGATTGTTAGTGATGAATGGAAAACAACCCTTAAAAAAATATATAGGTTATATGAGTGGCTTGTTATGCCATTTGGTCTCACTAATGCACCCAGCGCATTCATACAATTGATGAACCATGTGTTACGTGAGTACTTGGGTAAATTTATTATTATTTACTTTGATGATATTCTGATTTACTGTAACTCTGTAAGTGCTTAGATGATCATAATAGGCATGTGCAACTTATACTAGAAACACTTAGGTAAGAAAAGTTGTATGCTAACCTTAAGAAGTGTAGTTTTTGCATGGATAAGGTTAATTTTCTTGGTTTTGTAGTATCTAGTCAAGGTATTGAGGTTGATGAGGATAAGGTTAGAGCTATTAAGGAGTGGCCGAGACCTAAAAATGCTAGTGAGGTGAGGAGCTTTCATGGACTTGTTAGTTTCTATAGGAGATCATTAGGGATTTTAGCACTATACCCGCACTTTTGAATGAGTTAGTTAAGAAAAATGTTGGATTTGTTTGTGGTGATGCACAAGAATATGCATTTAATAAACTCAAGGATAAATTGTGTAATGCACCTTTACTTGCTTTACCTAACTTTGATAAGACTTTTGAGATTGAATGTGATGCTAGTGGCATAGGAATTAGAGTTGTTTTGATATAGGATCAAAGAATGTATTTTGGTGAAAAGTTAAGTGGGGCAGCCTTGAAGTATCCAACATATGATAAGGAATTATATACTTTGATTCGAGCTTTGCAAACATGGCAGCATTATTTATGGCCTAGGGAGTTTGTGATACACACTGACCATAAAAGTTTAAAGCATTTGAAGGGTCAAGATAAGCTGAACAAAAGGCATGCTAAATGGGTGGAGTTCATAGAAAAATTCCTTATATGGTTAAGTACAAGCAAAGTAAAGAGAATATGGTTGCTGATGCATTGTCTAGAAGGTACACTTTACTTAACTCACTTAGTGCTAAATTGCTAGGTTTTAAGTTTATAAAGGAGTTGTATCATTATGATATTGATTTCAGTGATATATATGCATCTTGTGATAATGGGGCTGTTTCGGCTGATTTTTACTTGTTTGATGGTTTCTTGTTTAAAAGAAATAGATTGTGCATTCCTAAGTGTTCTATGCGAGAATTGTGGATTAAAAAAGCATATAGAGGAGGGTTAATAGGGCATTTTGGGGTAAAAAAGACCTATGATATGCTTTTAGAACATTTCTTTTAGCCTGGTATGAAATATGATATGCATAAAGTTTGTGAGCATTGCATTACATGTAGAGAGGCTAAGTCTAGGTTGAAACTGCATAGATTATATATACCATTACCTGTTCTTAGTGAACCTTGGACTGATTTGTCTATGGATTTTGTGCTTGGGTTACCTAGAACTAAAAAAAGGCAGTGATAGTATATTTGTTGTTATTGATAGATTTAGTAAGATGGCTCATTTTATACCATGTCATAAAACTGATGATGCTAAGTTGATTGCTGATTTGTTTTTGGGGAAAGTACATTTTTGTACCCTGTGGTTTCAAGTTTTTACACATCTAACCCTGTGATTTTTTTTAGTGACATTTAAAGGTCTGTAGTTTGATTTTACTTGCATTTTAGTACCCTACTTAGTAATATTATTAAAAATATATCATGTAATGATAAAATAATATGAATATTTAATAGTTAAATTATTTACTAAGTAGCATATCATTCAACAAACTAAAATAAATTTATAAAAAATAAAAATAAGATGTATTTTTT